>OZ023248.1:11507932-11664895 GCA_964006365.1 Trididemnum miniatum | reverse complement strand
ACTTAGTTGTGGATTAGTGGTTATATTTTCTTTCATTGGGTATCGTTGTTTGGGGCCAAAACCTTGAGTTTGATATAGAAGCAACCTTTAAAGGTGCTAGGTAGAATGCATTGTATGTTGATGGATTTACTTCATGGATTTGAAGTTTTAAGCACCACTGAAGAGACTTTATTTAATAGTCGAAACGTATCCCGTCTGGTGCAAAATAATCTTATTCTCCTGTGGTAAGACGTTTAAAGGACTGCCTATTACTTGCTGTAAAAAGGTCGAAGCGTAAAACCTTGGACCGCAAGAAGACAGTAGCTCCATTCAACTACAATCGCCTGGCTACATTCATCCCTTCTTTAGATGGATTGTTCCAAGGTTCCTTTGTGTAAGCGCCCTCTGACGATGGCTGGCTATGCAAGTGCCTGTCACGGTCCACAAGGATCTGAGGAATTTTAGAGAAAGCATAGTGTAAGCGCCCTCTGACGTTGGCTGGCTTTGCAAGTGCTTGTCATGGTCCACATGCCTATCTGAATTCAGCAATTCGTTTAATGAAGATTGACTGTACTGCAACATCAGCAATTGTTGGACCTATTCTTACCCTGACACATTGGGCTTTGTTGTTGCCTGACTTTGGGGGTGCCTATCGGAGAAGTGTAGGAAAGATGAATTCTATTTGACTTACATATCCTTCTTTGTATCATCTTGCTGGATCCTGTAACTGTACATGCAGTTCGACAAACGTACCGGGATATTGATGTTTAAACCACCGATAAGCGCTGACGTTCACTGTGTTTTCTGGGCTGCATGCGCAGACACAGTGCCTGCCTTGTCCCCCGCTTTTTTCACGGGCGAACGGGTTGGAGCCAGAGAGGTTTTTTGTAGGTTTTGGTAACTATAGTTACAAACCTTAAACAAAATATTCCTTCTCAGATTACCGGGAAAATAGTGTTTAAACCAACCGGACTTTTCTATTCTTATCGATTGTTTACAGTGAATCTGTGACATCATAATCCAGCCTGTATTATTTTCTTGAAGGTTTTATTTCAAATGTTCTACCTTGAGCAGAACGAGGAGAGGCTTAGATTAGGAGTGTGTAGTTCTTTTGAAGGTTAGAATTTTTTTTTTTTAGGAAGGTGGGAGGTTGCTATGCTGCACTGATGAGACCATAATAAGGTCGAAACGCGTCTGCAGCTGCAAATTAGTGGGTTGCCATAGGGGCTTATAGTGATGTGGGCTAGTTAGGCTACCGGGAACTTAGTTGTGGATTAGTGGTTATATTTTCTTTCATTGGGTATCGTTGTTTGGGGCCAAAAACTTGAGTTTGATATAGAAGCAACCTTTAAAGGTGCTAGGTAGAATGCATTGTATGTTGATGGATTTACTTCATGGATTTGAAGTTTTAAGCACCACTGAAGAGACTTTATTTAATAGTCGAAACGTATCCCGTCTGGTGCAAAATAATGATAGCGTATTATCCTATCAAAGCGTTACGTGTGGCACTCCTCAAGGATCATCGCTAGGTCCTTTACTCTTTCTAATGTACGTAAACGATTTACCCAAGTGTTCAGAATTTACAACAACCTTATTCGCCGATGATACTTATCTAACTCTCTCAGATGAAAGTTTGACAAATCTTGAAAATAGGGCAAATGAACAACTTAAAAACATAGATATTTGGCTTCGCTCTAATAAATTATCACTAAATTATTCCAAAACCACTTATTTATTAATTAACAAACTATCTCAAATCTCCGTTTCGTCCGAATTTAAACTAGCTATAAATCAGAACATAATTGAAAGAGCAACTTCAGTCAAGTACTTAGGAGTATATCTGGACGAAAAACTTACCTGGTCCAATCATCTACAACAACTCTCGTTGCAACTAGCAAAAACAACTGGTATATTCTATCGATTACGGGAATATGTTACAAAGAAAACTCTATGCATGATTTATTACAGCCTGGTGAATAGCCGTGTACAATACGCAATCTCCGTTTGGGGATCTGCGTGTAAAAGCAGATTGCAAGAAATCAGTGTCAGATTGAACAATATTGTGAGAATAATTACCTGGAACAACAAATTTGCGCACGTTACTAAAATGTATAAAGAATTGAAATTTTTGAAACTGAACGAAATTTATCAGTTGGAACTAGCCAAATTTATGCATCAGCTAAATTATTACAGACTACCTGGGGGGTTATTACAGGATTTTATGCGTTAGCGAGCGATTTCTCTCGCTAATTCTCCTCGGAGGAGAAATTCTCCGAGCGGCAGCCGAGATAACGTGCTCACAAAGTTGGGATTACAGGTTGCGCTCGCAGAAAAAGCAGTTACTCGGTAAAGCCGAGTGTCTCGCTAACTGCTCGGTATGTATAGGTTTGTTGTGAGGTGCTGGACTGGCAGCTGCTGTTTGCTGGCTAGCGCCTAGTTTAGTGTCAAAACTGTGCTAGTATTACAAAGTTAGGATGGTTTTAACTTAGTTATAGGTAAGAGTGTATGCAGTAATGGTGTCTACAGATGCATAGGCTTGTTGTGAGGTGCTAGACTAGCAGTTGCTGGCCATGGCCTCACACAGTTAATGGTGGAAGATATACCATTACTTCATACCCTCCGACCAATGCTCCGACTAAGTCTGCAGCCAACGCATGCTTGCAATAGGCCTACTAGCACAGTTTTAGTACCAGACTAGGCGCTAGCCAGCAAACAGCAGCTGCTGGTCTAGCACCTCACAACAAGCCTATACCGGTTCATATGTAGACACCTATACATAGCCTACACTCTCACCTGTAACCAAGTCAAAACCATCCCAACTTAGTAATACTGGCACAGTTTTAACACTAGACTAGGCGCTAGGCAGTAAACAGCTGCTAGCCTACTAGTCTTGGTTTGATGTGTATGTATTTGTATATTGACTATGCTTTGCATTTCTCTTTTTTGTTTTGTTTTTTTTTATTTTTGAAAGTTTGTTTTTTTCTGTTGACATATGTCATTTTTGAGATAGAGAGTAGCGACTTGAGCCTTTGGCTCTTAATTGGCATGCACGAATATGCTTGAACTTGAATCCACCATTTCACAACAAGCCTGAGAGTTGTGTAAAGCTCTAGTTGTGTCATAAACTAGGTACTAGCTATTGTGCATAAACTATGACCTAAAAAACCGCGCTCTGCCATGGCTAGTTGTGTATGAAATAGTCGCTCGGTAACTTAACGTGCTCATTTTTTTTCTCGCTACTTGCCGAGAGAGTTCGCCAGCTCGGAAAATCCTGTAATCCCGAAAAACGCGTTAGCGAGGAAAAATTTCTTACCGAGCAGTTTGCGAGCTCGCAAACCGCTTAACGAGCATCCTGTAATAACCCCCCTGATGTCTTTTACGATCAATTTACCAAAATTGAGGAAATTCACTCACACGATACCAGACAAGTCAAGAAAGCTCTCTACTTTTTACCTCGGGTAACAAAATCTGTTGGAAAACTTCAAATTGCATATAGGGGTACGAAATTATGGAGCGTAATGGATGATAACACAAAAAGCATGCATTGGGTTTTTTTCAAAAGCCATTGTAAAAACGTTTTATTGAGTAAATACTGAAAGCGTTTGGTAAATTTGATTGGCTTGCACTACTAGCGGTGTGTGTGTCTTCAGTTACTGGTTTTTTCACTACTGCACTTTCCCTTGTCCCGCTGTTTTGTTTATGTTTTTCATTTGTAAATACTGTGTTGTACTATATTATGTTTGATTATTCTTGAGTTTGTTTATTAATAACCTTCACGTTTTTTCACTCAACAGGGAACATCTTGACTTGAAAATCTTACGGTTATTCGATGCTCCCTGCTGGCTTCAAGATTGTCGATAGTAATATGGGCATATTGCGCTTGTATATTTTATGAAAGCGAGCAAATAATAATAAACTCAAACACATTCGGATGTAAACACGTATAGACTTAAACAAACTAATATAATTAAACTAGCCCCTACGGGTGAAAGATAAATAAATCAGTAAATAAATATAAACAAGTAAACCCATTAAGTCCAAAAACTGTCTCAAAGTCCATATGAAGATAGGTAGCTTGTAGAGTTTGCACTAATAATTCATCCGCTTCTATGATGTAGGGTATAGTTGCGCACATTCCTGCCATAGATTTCCATACAATAAAAGCAAGGTGAAGTCTGAAGCTTCCTTGACAGGTCTGCATCTGAGTCTCTGTGTCGGGTGCTGGGGCTTGAACAGTAGACGTATGCTTCCAAAGTCATCCGAAACAAGTGATAAAAGGAATGTAGCGAGTAAGAGTCGCTACAATTTTCTACCAGTGCGCCTAAATAGTAGTAGTTTATTTTACTTAACGACCAGAAATATATTCCAACTTCCAAATATTATTCCTCAATTCGACAATGGGTTTTTGTCATAACCCACCTCTGTCTTGACTTGCCTGTGCGTGCACAATCCGTTTTTTTTTTTCATCATCCAGCAGACGAGTTCATGCAGTACGCTATGTACATTGTACTCTGCCCAGTGGCGTACGCACGGGGGGAGTTTGGAGGTCAACCCCCCTCCCCATTGACGATTATAAAAAAAAAACCTTATTTTGGAACGATCCACCTTTTTTCATGCAGAGATTTCCGAAATTGCTGTCATGTTTTTCTGCGCTATCCAACTTGCTTATTAATCTCGAAAAACTTTCATTGTGGTACAATAATTCCGGTAGTCAAACTTTTGTGGTGGGTTGCTCTTGAACCAACAACTAACTCAAAATGCAAGCCTGGACAAAGTCATTGAGTATTGTTAAAGCTTGGGTCGTGTTATGATGTCATAAAGCCATTGTTATCAAGGGCTATCATGGCTGGACACCACGACGTTTCAGCGCAGAAGGTATTCTTGGAAGAGAGTGGATGCAACACAGGTAGATGTTCCGCTTGCATGTCATAATTTTGAGTTAACCAATCGCTATTGGCGCGGGAGGTTTTAGGTTCAATTTCTGGGCCGGTATCGGCCGTTAGCTTAGTAGTTAAGCGCACAGACTATCCAGGGGCATATCCAGCGCCCACCCCCACCCCCTGCTGAAATATAAGCTGATATGGGCCTATATCCGCTGTAAGCGAAACAGTGAAAACAGGACATCTGAAGACGCGTTAACCCTTTTTTTTTGGTCTTCACTTGATTCTGGGGGGTAAATTGGACGTCGGAAGACGTGAGGACCTTTTTTTTTGGTCTTCACCGATAATTTCAGTGGAAACGTGTAAACAGGAAATTCCACCCCCCTCTTTTCAAATTTCTGAGCACGCCCCTGCTATCGGTGCGGAAGATATGGGGCTTGATTCCCGGGATGGTCAAATCGGCACAGTGTTGCCAACGGCTCGCCACCACTCAGGATTGCCTTGGTGGGAGGAGCCGGGGGGGCTCGGCTCTTTAGTTCCAAAAAAAAAACTGTTTGTAAGGGGGGCCCAGGGGGGGGGGCTATTACAATCGGATAAGTCCTTAATTGTGAACGTTTAGACTTTCGAGCAGAGGTTCTTAAACTGGAAGGCGTAAAAGTTTGCAAGGGGGCATAAGCATAGCAGAGACGTAGCCTAATGATGGAACGAATATTTTCGAATCTTTTTTTCGTTTAACATCAAAACTTGTTTCCCCAAAACAGCTGCATCCTTCCCGTGAAGTCAATTAAGACATTGCAAATAAATTGTTATATTTTCTGCATGTTTTTTGTAGCGTGGTGGCAGTGCTGTATCGAGGCATCTCCGAAGTTCGGTTCCCCCGGTCGGAGGGGGGCATTTGTAGAGGTCCCACAATTATGTTGTATTAGACTCAGAATTAAAAGCAAAATTTTAAAGAAAATTTCGTCAAAAAGTTGTTGAAAAAGCAACACTATGATAACAATTAGACCTACATGATATAAACTATAAGTAAATTTTCAAAAATTTTCCGGGGGAACATGCCCCCGGACACACCTAGAGTCATCATTGATTTTGTTCTACGTAGAATTTTTACGTCATCACGATGTGACGTGACTGAAACCTCTCCCATTGAAAAATCCAGCGTACGCCACTGACTCTGCCTTTGCTTAAGTATTGCTTCCTTTTACCGTAGAGCGGGACAGCGCTGTTTCGGGCTATTAGCCCTCATCAGCCGCCCTCTGGTAAGAAACATTCATATTCCAGAACGAATGATCGTGCCGGAATCACTCATTCCTTCGGATAAATATATCTTAAAGAATTTAACCTTTGTGGTACGTATCCATTCGTGTGGTTACGTCACCGCGCTGGTCAAATCTTTTACGTGGCTGATGAGGGCTAATAGCCCGAAACAGCGCTGTCCCGATCTACAGTACGTTTGACTGGAGTGCTTTGCACTGTTGGTGATGGAGAGCTGATATTAACCTTCGACCCAACAAGAGGAAGTCGTCATGACTTCCCGTCCAGTAGGTCTGGAAGGACATTGCTTTTTTAGTTATTGCTTCCTTTTGTAAAAAATCGTGGGAGGTGAAACAAAGCTTGCTCATAACAACTTACTCACGACAATTTGTAGTAGCCTGGTAGTAGTAGTAGTCAGTGGCGTAAAAAGTATTTTGAAACTGCACATAAGCAACAGTATTGTTACTGACGGCAAAACTACTCGAAGTAAAGTAGAAAGTATTGAATAAAAAAAGCACATAAGTAAAAAAGTAGTCATTTAAAAACTACTCAAGTAAAAATATAGCGTTCTCAATCGTTAAAGTATCAACTGCACTCTTGCCGATGATGACTAGCTCTGAAGATGGCAAAACAACTAGTAGGCCCAAACCAAAAAAAATTATTAGCCTACCGCTCAGATTGCTGAGTGGATAGAGCGTCTGCTTCTGAAACGGTGGACTAAGGGTTCGATTCCGAGAGGGGTTTAACCAATGATTTAAAAGTTGGAATTCATAGCTTCCCTGCATGACGCTGAGCATGAAAGGCGACAGCGTGAAAAACAAGCTGGCAAGTTCATTTGTTGTGCCGTTCGGCACCACGCTGGGCGAGATTTCCCCATTTCGGAGTGGCAGACAGGTGGCTCGAAACTCCTAGGCGAGCTCGTTACAGCGCCTCTATCGCAAAGAAGGATGAACGTATGAATAAATAAGCATTAACTCCATAGGCGCGGGAAGTGGGGTGCCAGGGGGGGCTCAAGCCCCCCCTGAACTTTTTTTAGCCCCCCCTGAACCATTTGAGCCCCCCCTGACAATTAAAACAATTATGCACTGAGTGCGACGTGATTAATGCTCGCAACGTACATACGTAATGAAGCAAATATTTTTTAAAGTGCTTTTAACCAACGAAGAATCACTATTCTTTTAAAAATCAGTCAGTTATTATTCACTTGGTCAACGTAAAATTTGGTAAAATTTTCAATGCTTGAAGTTCATTTTTAACCGTGTTTTATATCAGCGTTTGCAAACCTTTACAGCAGTCATGGACGATGGCCCAGTAAAAGTATAATGGCTGTCAATTCTTGTAGCTGCCAAACACTTTACGCCAAACTACTCTGAATGCTCGAATGAAAGTCGCTACTGATCATGGGAATTACGTAAATCGTAAACGAAAATGCGGTGAAGAGCAAAAAAACGGTCCTCAATCCTTCAGATGTTCCGAATTCCACCAAAATTTTTGTGAAAAGCTAAAAAAAAGGTCTTCACGGCCCGGACGCGTTACATGAACTGGAAATGTTGGTGGCCAACCTGATTTGTGTACATGCCAAATTGACCCGCGATCGACAGCCAAGCATCCAAAGATCGACCGGTACATCGCGATCGACTGGTTGGGCACCCCTAATTAAGCTTATATGAGCTGGTGCAAGTTCTCTTCTGGTTGAGTTTTTTAATGGTTTTGAATTTTTTCTACCAACCCAATGAAGCGGCTAAATCACTACTAAACTGGCACCGATGATCAGTAGGCTACTCGATTTGAGGGGGATGCCATCCCCCCTGAAAACAACACCATCCCCCCATAAAACATTTTAGCGTAAACCGTTCCCTTACAACTATAATAACCATCTCTTTTTAGGTCTGCATGAAAAGTTGTAGCCTACCACCCCCATAAGTGTTTTCACAACTCGAGCACTGCCGATGATTGTTACTAAAATTGAGCTAGTACGCCTACCTAAATACCTATATCTACACATCTCATTATGTTAAAAAATGGTTCAGTGCTTTATTTTGATTGTGTGTTTTTTGTTATTTTTAAACCTCAATGGGGCATTGTTTGTTGCATGTAACTCTGATCAGCAAAGCAAAAGTTAGATCGGGCAAATTTTGTTTGCCTACTTTTTGGTTTTGTGATTGAGGTATTTGCATTTTACAAATACATGAGTAGTAATTCGAGCATGGTTAGAAAAGCCTAATGGTAGTAAGCAATCTTGTTTTCCATGATGAAAGATTATCCTGAAAAAATTCCGGTCACTTGAGCGGCATGCAATTGATGTCTATCAAAATAGGTCTGCTGAGTGTCCTGCTCTTAAAAACGTGCGTTCGAAAAAAGGGGGGTCTGGGGGGCTTCGCCCCCCAGACGTTGACACGACCTTACTATTTTGAGCCCCCCCTGTCTAAAAAACGTTCCCGCGCCACTGATTAACTCTGAAGCGGAAACCTGCATATTTTTGTTAACACTTCAATTTTAGCTTTGCAATTTGCTTTTTTCCATAATGAAGGTTGAAAGAGAAATACGATAGTTTTACTGCTAGGCCTAACATGGTTTTTGGAATGAGTATATTATTGTGAATATATTAAGCATTTTCTGAAACTTGCGGTCATGCGGTTACCAGGGGTGCCGTAACGTCGTAAAGGCAGGGGGGCAGCTTTTTTAAAGGGCACTTTTAATACCAACGCCAGGTCGTAGTGAAAAATTTAAAAACGGTGGGCCACGATTCCCACACTTTTTTCAAGCGTATTTTTTTTTCCGAACCAATTTAAAGCTGATTGAGAAACAAGAAAAATTCTAGGGGGGTCCGGGGACATGCTCCCCCGGAAAAATTTTATTAATTTACGTGCTGAAATGGCTATTTTAGTGCTTTTTAAATAAATTTTAGTCAAATTTTGTTTAAATTTTTTACCCTAATTTTGAGTACTTCGAGAAATATGACGCATTTTGTCCGCACATTTTCGATTGTGCGTGCTTTAAGGCGGAAGGTTTATTGCTAGCGAAGAGGTTCAAAATCATGAAAAAATTGTAGGCTATACATCAAAAACATTTTTGGAAGTGGCTGGTGGAACGATGCATACCCCTTATCCTACCCCCTGGCCATAAACTGCAGACACCATCAACAGCCTGGCATATTCAGTCACTTGGCACCATTAATTTTTTTCCTTTTTCTAAAAGGCAGAGTTAAAAGGGGGAGGCCACGGCACAATGGCCCCCCTTTCCTAAATACGCTCCTGCAAACCGATTAAGATGTACATTGTGTCGTACCTTTTTTCTGATGTAAGATTAACGGACGAATTATACCAGACGAGAATGTGGATTCTTTAATTTCGCCGTTCTTCAAAGATGTAGTTGAGACCATCACCTGCTAGACCAAGACCAACAAGACCTTGTAAATTTTTCAAGACCAAGATCAAGACCTTTGATTTTTTTGAAGACCAAGACCATAAAAATAAGATGAAAATAAACAGTAGGGGAAAGTGAGGACCCTTGAGCCACTTTTTGTACAATCGTTTCTACGTTGAGTTTTGAACGAGCTATAAAGTTGGAATTTTAAAGGAATATGCTCTTTTGCACTCCGATGATACCATGTGTTGGTTGAAGTGATAACTTTAACACGTTGGCTGATATTGATCCTCAAATGGATGTGGCTCAAGGGTCCACACAGAAAAAAAAGTAAGAACCCTTGAGCCACTACACTTGCTCCCATAAACCACAATAAAGATGAAGCATAAAACGTCGTTTACTCGCTGTTTGCACGAATTTAGTCAAAAATACTGTAAAAGAATAAAAACACATTAGTGATTCTACGATCAAATTTGGACTAAAAAAAAAATTAAAAAATATCCAGCTTGATCTTTTAGTGATGAACATTAGCCAAGATGTAGACCTATTTGGCTGCAAAAAAATGATGTCTGGTGTCACACGATTCACTGAACTTGTTGAAGGCCTAGGTGTAACAGGTGCTGAAGACGCAGACGCAAAAACAACTAAATATTGATCTTGCAAGGACTCATGAGCCATGGCTCAAAGGTCGACACTTTTGGTGGCTCATGGCTTCACACTGCAACCTGTCTGTATAAAATTTCATTCTCTTCAATATGGTTACAGAAAAATTTGATCTCAGTGCTTACATATATACCCTAATATGACTCATTACTACTGCTACATGCACAAGAATTTACCAATGTTACTTTATGCTCAAAGATCGACAAATTTATACCCCTAAAAGTTACTTTTTTGTAGCAAAAACAAACCAACCAACGCAACTCCTCCAAACGTGTTTACTTCTCACTTATCGTTTCTGATCATGCGTAACCAACCTAGTGTTGCCAAAAAAAGTTGATAAAAAATCTAAAACACTTTTCTACGGAAAGCTGGAGGGGGTGGTTCATGGGACCAACATGATCATGGGTCCGCACTTTCCCCTATATCACTTATCGCTATTTTTCTATAACAACAAAAAAAAAAAAAAAACGGGCAAAATATATACAGAATATTAAAAGAAATAAGAACAACTTAATCACATAGGCCTACCCGCTGTTGGATACTTTTTCTGGCTGTGCAGGATCACTTGATTTTTTACTAGATGCTTTTTAGTTCTTTCGGTCTTAAAACCAAGACCGGTTTTAAGACTTTCATCACTGCCGTTCTTAAACTTTTGCACTTACTGTACTGAACTGTAGGTTACAGTTACACCATGGTAACACCGTCACAGCTATTGCTCGCCTGCTGGAAACAGCGGATGAAAAGCGATGAAAAAGCACGAAAAGTTACGTTTCCGTCCTGTTACCTATACTGATACTGAATTTGTCGTACATCGAAAAACTAAAAACTTTACCATCAGACCTACTCGCATTATTTTTTTCGCAATTTAAAGTCCAAAAACTTCAAGTCACCAAAAAATGACGCGAGTCCAAGTCGTCCAAGACGAACATTAAAAGTCCTCAAAAACTGGAATCGAGTCCTACTATAGCAGGAATAACTGCAGAAAATGGGAGCGAAACTGAAACTACTGATATGTGATACCTTTGTTATGCAGAGCAGACGTTTTATTTCGTTACTATTCCAATGAAATGCTAAGGGCAGTACTGCCCCTCTTGCCCCCCTAGTCAAAAAGGCAAAGGGGCAGCTATCCCCCTTGCCCCCCCCGTCCGGCACCCCTGGCGGTTACGGTCATGCAGTAATCATTACAGACAACGGTGACATTGCATGCGACGCAACTTTTAGCAACGCAAGATTTTAGGTGCAACGAGGGATTTCCAGTGAGACAGGTAACTTAAGGACTACTTCGTACTTTTCTAAAATAAAAACTACCCAAGTAGTGTTACTTTATACTTAAAGTACTTAAGTAAATGTAAGAGTAGCCATAAAAAAACACTCAAAAAAGTACTCGCTATCGAAAAAAACTACTCAGGTAAAAGTATTTCGTTACTTTCCACCACTGGTAGTAGCCAACGCGAAATCGGTAAACTCTAAGAAATTGTATGACTGAATTTCAGCAGTATGATTACTGAATTTGATAGGCTAATAAAATGGAATAAACCATCGAAGTATTTTCTCTTTTTAAAAAACACCATCAATAAAAATCGAGCTGGTAATTTCAGCAGTTCGTTTCAACATGACATTTTTAATTGGTTTGAAGGTCCACGAACTTTTTTTTGAAATTTTGCAGGTCCGCAACCTAAAAAGGTTGAAAATCATTGCTGTTGAGCACACGATAGTAAGTTTATTCCGGAATGATTATTGCTAAAGATTTAAATTTTATTATAAACATAATAATTTGGAAACATTTTTGTTTGAATCGTATGTCGCGCTGCTACCAATGCTGCTACCGTGAGCAAGACTTTGCTGGAATCTGCCTTAAATGTTTCACTCACTCTTGGTAGGCCTATATTTGTAAGGTCATCTGTTACTTACTGCTAATGAGTTGTGTTTATAAAATAATCAACATAGTTTTGCTAATTTGGGCAAGACGCAAAACTGCCTGCTTTCGCTTAAAATCGCTTTACCATGCCGCCACGTCAGCTAATCATAATAATCAGCAAACTCATTTGCATGCATGTACAATTTGCGAACAATTTAAAATTTATTTAAACATTGGGCGATATACTACAGAGTACAAACGCAAATGGTTAAAGATCACAGTAAAATCAATCAAGAAATGATAACGCACTAGGAAATTGCGATGAAAAATAGTAAGTCTAACCGTCAACAGTACGAAAACGCAGCAAAAGCAAGGCATTCTGCATAGCCCAGAGCAGAACGAGAAAACAAACACTGAAAGAGGACAAAATACATCACAAAATTCCTTGGTGTATATAACACGATCCACGGTAGAACATAATAAACTGGAACTCAATTTTCAATGGCATCCCAAAAATTACTGGAAAACGAAGCTATTTTAAAAGGAAAAATTTCCACAATCATTGGCATATCGGTAGCCTATACTTTCAAGCATGGGTGCAAATCTAGGGGGATGTACCCCCCAATAATTCGGCAGCACCCCCCCCCAATATTTTTATGCCACACATAAACGAACCAGATGACCCATTTTTTTGGTTTTCACTACATTTTGGGCAAAAAATTCGTCATCTGGGAAGTGATGACCTTTTTTTTTTGGTCTTCACTTTATTGCACTTCAATGTGGTGGCCAAAATATGGGCAATCACGTGGGGGGTGTCAAATTTGCAAAATCATCCCTCCTAATCTCGAAAAATGGCAAAAAATGGTCAATTTTGCAGAATCATCCTCCCCCAATGCTCAACATAGATTTGCAC
Organism: Trididemnum miniatum; assembly: GCA_964006365.1. Lineage (NCBI taxonomy): Eukaryota > Metazoa > Chordata > Ascidiacea > Aplousobranchia > Didemnidae > Trididemnum > Trididemnum miniatum. Next base: position 11,651,982 of record OZ023248.1, on the reverse strand, counting down.
CCCTGCTTTCAAGACGAAGCAAACAGTAAATCAGCATGTCAACCGTACAATAGTAACAAAAATTCTTTGGCGGACTATTTTTTCTGCAATGGCAAATGAAGAAAGAGACCAGCAAATGACAGAGCTGCTATTACATAAACGCTTTTCCAGAAATTCATTTAAAACCGCGAGAATGTGGGTTTTGTTGAATTTTTGTAGCAAGATCTGGCCAAAACTTGCCAAAAATTTCATGCGGTACTTTAAACTTTACATTACATACAAGAATTTTGTTTCGGGGCTGCAGTATGGAATAAACTAACTTGCATGAAGTTGTATAAATGTTTTCAGCAAGAGTAAGTCCAGGTTGATTAAATGAACCTAACCAAAAAAATTATTTGGCAAAGAAGGAGTGGCAAATCGGCAATTAACTTGATCAAATTTTGCTCAGGTATGCCAACAGGTTACGTTAATTTTACAAAAATCAGTACCAGCAAAACACAGCACTTCAAAAAATCAAGATCATAGAGGACAAATGCGGATACAGTTACTAATAAGGATTGTGTTATAGGCCTACTGGCCGAGAAAAAATATCCTTAGGATATAAAAAAATGGGACACATTATCAAAATAAATAAGAAGGGCCCTTCTGTTCTTGCTTCTGTTCTTCTATGATAGATGCAATCAGAAAAAGATAAAGTGATCCTTCGAGGCATTTCACGTTAGCATGCTTTCATTTTTCCTTTTACAAGTCTAATTAAAACCATAACAGAACACTGACCAAAATAACACTGCGAAAAACAGCAAATCACGAACTCATTGGATAGCTTGGTACTGGGATTTTTCATTTTTTCGACGTTTGTACTTGCGAACCAGCAGAAATACTCCACCTCCTACTATCACTAAGATGGGACATACCACGCCAGCCAAAAGAATACATATTACCATTAAAGAAAGCGAATCGCCAGGAGGACTACCAAATCCAATTAAAGTTGTCCTGGACAGAAAACTGGAATTTTAATCTTTGATCAAATAGTTTGGCAAATTACAATTATGATGTAAGTAGCGTTAGGCTGTCTAGCTAGCTGTCAGCAAAAAAAATGAAAAAAAATTATGGCAATTCGCTAGAAAAAATTTTAAAAAATGACATATTTACTAAAAAAATTAAAAAAAAAATGCGGAATGTCCAATTTTCCACGCAAAATCAAGTGAAGAGCAAAAAAAAGGTCATCACGTCCGCAGATGTCCAATTTTCCACGCAAAAGCAAGTGAAGAACAAAAAAAGATTATCACGCCCGCAAAAAAATGACAACTGATTGAAAAAAACGAAGAGGCACAAAACAATGAGAGTGGACAGCCTGTAGTGTAAATCTCGTACTTTTTCAGTGAGAATAAAAAAATGTTGTCAAAGACGTGTTAGAAGTCATAGCCTATCTCCATTTTTGCTACAATAATGGTATTTAGCTACTGCATTTGCCCTCAATAGGCGAAAACGGTCTGCTTCAAGTAAAGTTGGTTACCAGTAGTCATAATCCTAATATAATAAAATCATGTTGATTTCGAATATAGTAAAAAGGCACCATAAAATTATCAAACAAATTTGACCGAGGATGCAGTTAGTTTTACCAATTAGTATTTCAAAGTAGATTTTGGACGAAGAAGTACCTTGACACATTTACGATATTACTAAATACTAATACAGTTTGAAGTACACGTCCAATACAATGTGGTTTTAAAATTTAAACAATTGAATTTTATTGCATTTAATATTTAACTCGGCTGAATAAAATGATAGACTTTGCTGTACATACCAACTAAGGTAATTAGTCGCAGTATAAAAGTCATCGTCTGGCTTTCCAAAGCTGACAGTGGTACTACTCAATTGGAAATGCTTGAGATTTTCTCGTCCAAAATATGACAAAAGCAATCGATTTCCCAGCAACACTATTGTAAAAATAGTAAAATGCAGACAAATCATAAGCTTCCGTGTTTCTTTCCACCAGCTATAAGCGACTATCCGTATAATCCTACAAGCGACTATCCGTATCCGATTATCCGTACTATCCTATAAGCGACTATCCGTACTATTTAGATACTTACGGATAGTTAGTCTTTTAAAAGCAAACACTGTGGCAGCCAGTTCAATTCTGAGAAAACACGTGTCATCTACCCTTTCGTTATACACAAAATATTCTATTCGGATATCAAGCTAAGAGCTAGTAATCTTTAAAAAACTTTGACACACTTAGTAACTGAGCACAGGCGCCGCGTTTTACATGTTCCAAATACTAGCCAGTGAATACGGGAAAAGCAGCACATGTTTTTGTCTTGTTTATAATGCGAATAAATTAATTTTAGTTGTAAGATCGAAGGAATTGAATGTTATCATTAAATAGGTGAGCTCTTTAATTTTGTTTTTACGTAAGATCATCAACTTAATTCAAACTTAACAGATGATCAACTTACTTGAAGAAGAATTAGTATTGTTCATTATTACCAAGCCAAGAGATTTAACGTCAGTCGAATACAGTCGAACACGGGAAGGCTTGGTGTAACAAACCTGGAGTAGAACCAACGCGTTAGCATGAAATCATAACATAGCAAACAAATAGCATCTCTAAAAAATAATTTCAGAAGACCCAATTTTTCAAGAGCTATTGCAAAAAGTCTGCATGAATACTGACATTGGTTTCAACACGATTTTTAAATTTCAGAATACAAGAAGTATTGGACGAAAACAGCTCAAGGAGGAAAAATAAAACCGTAAAACCGAACGTTTCAACGACATAAATTTAGCTGTCATCATCAGCAGTGTAAGCAAGGCAGTACAAGAAAAATGATCCCTTCAGTTTGTAACCTATTACTGTTTTGCATGCATTGCTGAAGATGGCAGCTGAATCTATGTTGTCGAAACGTCTAGTTCAGGGGTGGGCAATTGTGTTCACACGAAGGGCCGCATTTGAAAATATTTTGAAGCCGAGGGCCGCACGTCCGCAGAAGTCTAATTTTCCACTCAAATTCAAGTGAAGAGCAAAATAAAAAAAGTCGTCACGTCCGCAAAGTGGCGCAGCGAGAAAATGTAAAAGAGGGGGGGGAGCATAATTTCCACACTTTTTTCAAGCGTTTTTTTTTTCGGCAGAACTAATTTGAAGCTGATTGAGAAACAAGAAGAGCTCTAGGGGGGTCCGGGGGCATGCTACCCTAGAAAAATTTTGAAAATGTACATGCTGTAATGGCTATTTTAGTGCTTTTTGAATAATTTTCAGCCAAATTTTCTTTTAGTTTTTTGACCCTCATTCTGAGTGCTTCGCCAAATATGATGCATTTTGTCCGCACATTTGCGATTATGTGTGTTCAAGGCGTAAGGCTTATCGCTACCGAAGAGGTTCGAAATTATGGAAAAAGTAGATACATCAAAAACATTTTTGAAAATGGCTGGTGGGAGGATGGATACCCATCATCCTACCCGGTTGGATCCGACCCTGGCCATAAGCTACGAAACCATCAAAAGAGTTTGGTATATTTCAGCCGCTTAGTACCATTAACTTTGTTCTTGTTCACTAAAGGCGTAATCAAAAGGGGGAGGGGGTGGAGCATGGCGCAATGGTCCTCACCCTTAAATACGCTCCTGTGTCCGCAGATGTCTTTTTTTCACTGACATTCAGCGCAGAGCTGTAGAAAAAAAATCGTCTTTGGCTTGATTCACGTTAGGAGTGTATATTTCCGTAAGTGCCCGAGGGCCGCATGCGACCCGAGGGCCGCACTTTGCCAACCCCTGGTCTAGTCATAAAAATTACTGTTTTTTTATTTATTTATTTTATAAGAATTTATTTTTCTTCTTTTACAAGCGATTTTTGAATTGTTCCACAAAAGTAGTATTGGATAGGTAACGAGAAAACGGGTTCATTGAACCATTAGGGCAATTTGACTACACGCTATTTCAGTATATTGGTTTTATTTTTCAAACTCAAAAGTCATTTTTACCGCATAAAAAAATTCATTTTTAGCTTCGCCCGCAAACAACGTATTCGCTTACAACCAGAAATAAAAGAGAAAAAGGAAGGATCTGCTTACATGCATGCATAATGTGAACCAGGCTTAAGCTGCAAAATAAGCACATCGCAGATCAGGAGCATGTCGTAAAACTTACGGTTCTCCAATGCCAAAAATTACTCTGCTGGTTTTGTGGTTCAGACTTCCATAGCATTTGAGTAGAAGTGAATATGGAAGGAGCATATTCATCGTCGATGGTACGGATCGATGATTTGTCAACCAACCCGTTTGTGTGCGATTGAAATGCGGCTGACGCGTTTTGCGGGTTAAACACTTGAACGTGCAAAGCGTATCTAAGAACAGCGTGCTTTTGTTACTGTTACGAATTTTAATCGAGCGAGGGTAAAAGAGTAATTGTATTCTCGAAATTTGTCCGCATGAAACTTTTCAAGAAAAATGGTCAGAATTGAAGAATTCAGATATTGACAGACGAGAAGATTCGACAATGCAAATACTTTATAAAGCTATTATATGTAAACGTAAAAATCAATAATGTGTAAATGCGTTTAAGTTAATGATGCGCTCAAATTGCAAAAATCCTATGCATCATCGGCTTACTAGAGCAAAGCCAACGACTCATTTCTTGCGACCAAGTGCAGCCCTGGTTTCGAACAACTGCAATCGAAATCAACAGATTTTACCGGCATGGAGGAATGCTACTGAGATTTAGATTTATGAAACATTTTTATGGCAGGAATGTCTTTCAAAAAAGACTTTGCAAGAATTTACAGCAATTTTACGTCGACTACCGACGCGATCACATTTAACGCACACTTACAGATTTGTAAACTCTTTGCCTCTCTATTTTTAAAAACAAAAAAGTGCATCTTAAATGAAAGAACGCGATATTGCTGTAAAAAATAACCGTAACAGAATCTGTACAGTTTTGCAACGAAAAGATAGCAAAAATCATTAACTTGATCACATTCACTAGATCAATAAGTTTCGCCGAAAACACAAATGCTGCGTCAAACGTATGTATTGTCAAAAAACATATTTCGACCAAAGGAAAAAGTTGGGATCTATGTCAATGAATGATACGTACGTAATATTAGATATTCCACCCAGCTCTTCAAGAAAAGAACTTGGCTGTTAAACGCAACGCTTTTTACAATAATTCTGAATGAATAGCAGGTGTAAAAATATTCACGTCAGTTTCGTTCTCAACAATTAAGGATGCACTTGGCCAACATTTCCTCGAGAAAAAACACTTCTTAACAGTATAGAACAACAGGATTAATGTTCTAGAAAAATACCTGGGATTGGTGTAGTTTGGAACAAACTGATTCATAATAAATTCAAATTGCGTTGATCTGTCATTGAAAGCAAGACGAGGCAATGCGGATTCTCTTCCTGTTGTGTCATAAAAATTAAAATTCAAAGCCAACCACGTATCATTGCCGGCGTCAGTTGCTGAGCTGATAAAACCCTGAAAGTTAAAGCCATTGGTGGTAAGCACCTTACACGTAAAACTTAACAGCAACATGAGCTCTTGCAGTCAACTCCATAAAACCAACTTCATTTTGGAGCAAATGATTTGAAAAGTCTTATTCATAATCAGCACTGTAAATCAAGTGACCACATAAATCTTTGCGAGATTACCACTGAAACTGTTGCGCGGGTACTAGTAAGCCTACTTAGCAACAATGCAGAAATTGCCATACCATAAATATAAGAACACATTTGCTGAGTTTATACCAAAGTTGAACACTCATGATTGGTGATAGCAAAAAGAAATTGAAAAATTGAGCAGCCGATCAGAAAAGAGGGAATAAATGCGCACAGAGCTTACAAGAAATTTCGCATTAAAGGCATAATTATTATTATTAAAGGGCGGTGGTGCCAGAGAGAAGACTGACCAGCATCGATCTTCATCGGCACATTGTGTAGGCCATTATTTAGGCCCATTACAACTACCATCGCTTTCTCATTTATCTAACTTGCCCTACTGGCCGTATTCAGCAAGTCTTCCGGCCTGCTGCAAATACTTTGTCAGTAGGTTTATATTCAGTTTTTTGACCACCGACTTTATTGTGTTTTTTTCTGTACCAAATACCTTCTTTCGTAGGTCTTGGTAGTAATTACATTCTCCAACATGGTGATTTAAAGTCTCTTTCTTCAGGTTACATTTTGGACATGTCGATGATACATCGTATCCAATGGTCTACCTAAATTTATGTAAGTTGCAGTGACCTGTGAGGACTTGCAACACTTTATTTAGTCTGGGTCTTTTGAGACTCAAAAGTTGTTGAGTTAATTGCCCGGGCGAAGCCCACTTTACATATTCTTTTGTTCTCAAGCAGCCCTTTCGTTCTATCCAAGATGTCCTCCATCTTTTAACACTCCAATCCTTTATTGCAGCGCGACAGCTAGCATATGGGATTGGAATGAAAGATTCAGGCCCCAAGCAGTTTAATGCTGATCCTGATTTAGCCAAGATATCCGCCTTCTTATTACCTTGGATGCCGGTGTGGCCCGGAGTCCAGGCAATAGTGACGTGATTGTCTTTACCTAATATATTTATATTTTTGATGCACGTTAATACTGTATTTGATTTCACAAGATTATTTTGGATTGCCAGAATTGCTGCTTGGCTATCCACTAAAATTACAATTTTTTCATTCACAATTTTTCCATGATCAGTTTCTTCCCTCCTTCAGCTACAGCAAAGACTTTTGACTGGAAGACAGTACTATATCTTCCCAGATGGAAAAACTTTGATCTGTTTGAAAGCCTGATGCGTATTTAATGTAAAAACTCGCACCGGTTCTTCCATTCAATTTGGATCTGTCAGTATAGCATCTGATTATGCTTGGTTTTAAAGCATTCTTATACTGCACTGTGTCCTTGCGTTCCATAACAAGGCATTTTAGTACTGTCTTCCAACTACCTTTGTTTTGGTTATTAGGTCTGCTGGCATACTCAGCAAAGGCATACGTCTACATGGCTGTTAGTCTTTCTTGTAATTAAAGATATTACTGGGTCTATGATCAGCATTTCTACTCAATTTCCCAAAGCTTTTTGTCTGACTCTTCAAGAAAATCATCAAAATGAAGAAAAAATAGCGAAAAGCCTTACAGTTGCATAGCGAGGTTACACCAAATAGAGGCTTACAAACTGGACGGGACGATCGCTAAAAAAGGGAGGCGTTAATGCATGATTTTTCAGCCAGAGGCAAGTTTTTTGACCATAAATCTCTCTTTTTGGCTATCTTCAACTTCTGTGACACCAGTCAATTGCTCAGATGACTCAGAAATAAAAATTTTTGGAAAAATTGAACTGTGCTGCAAAGTTGATTTTTCGTTTCATATATCGGTGATATACAGTATTGAGCGATTTTGTTATCAAGGTCACATCAGTAACAACTTAGAATATAATTTCGAATGCAACCAAATGGGTTGTGATACTTCTTCAAAAATTTATATAACACACCTACCTTAAGCATTGCAGTGCTGTCAGTAAAAGATGCATTCCAAGTCACTTGATCAAATGGTATAGATGACATGATCACGTTTTTTGGATCGTGTATATCCACAGTATCAGCCATATCGCTGTACCCCATAACCTGTGTATACACACCAGTGCTTAAAAACCTATCAGTTAAAGTTCAAATCAAATCTTTATTATACTCCCAATACTATGCCGAAGCTTATAATGAGTGCTGGGGCACACCTCTGCACGAAAGCACCTGGGTGACACAGTTCAAAGAAACATCGCAGAAGAGACGACTCAGTGTCTTACTTGACCAGCGTGAAAATTAAACCCAAGACCTTCCGCACCGATAGCATAGTCTTTAACCACTCTATATGCCAGTCGGCTGTTTGTAAATGACAGTTATCAAAATCATGACATTTTGCCATATGTGTCTCACTATAAAATCATGCACGGAAAGAAATTGGATTATAAAAGACATCCATATTTTTCTAAGGGCAGATTGAAAAAGCATTATGATTGAATATTAAACAAAACACGACATTTTGGCATGACCGATTCCGCATTAAGATAGGAGTTTTGCGTTTGGGTCGAGTATTGGACATGGGTTATTTTTTAAGCTAGGAAGCTTACGTTAGGAGTATCAATGACCAATCGGTCACGCCAAATAGTGGCACACTCAAAATAAAATGAAAACTATATATATACTGTACTAGTAAAACAGATTAGCCATGGATAAGAAGCTAATGTTGATATAAGCAAACACCAAAACACATTACACAACCAGATACCCTTGGTTTCCACAACTACAGATTTTAAGCGTGTAAGCCGCAACTTAATCATAAATAGTCAGCATTAAGGTTATTCACGCTGAGATAGATTATAGGCAATGTGAATAAAAAAACTTTTTACCTCAGAAAACACATAAACTGCAATTTCAGGAGTGTCATTAAACGTTTTTCCATTATTATCAACAAGACTAATAGCCCCTTGTACCAGGGAAGAATTCAGTGGTTCAGACAGTAGGCTGTCCCAATCAACTGAAATAGTTGAGTCTCTGTGTTGGCTTCTCATTAACATGACTGTTGGAAATGAAGGTCCGATGGTTGAAATAACATAATGTAGAGAGTCATCATCACCCTATATAATGCAAAGGATTATTTATCAAATAATTGTAATGCATTTTTTGCCCCTCCAATTATACACAGAAAAGCTAGACAATTGCCACAAGCACTGTAGGTGCCAATACAGTTTAAGGACTCAAGATTCAAAGTTGCAAAATCAGGCAGCAGGGGTGATAGCTCAAGGTAGTCATACATCAACTGAATCATAATATCGAAAATGATTTTACACGATTGGAACCTTAACATAAATAGCAAAAAAATGATGTAATAACTTGATTAGAATAACCACACTGACCATTGCATCAAGTATATATATAATACCAGAACCATAAATTGAAACATCTGTTGTGTATATATACATATATTAGAAATAATGGATGTACCTCCGATCTAGTGTATATCAAATGAACAGATAAATCTGAATCATAGCATGATGGAACATTGCACTCTGGATTGTATGTCACTGTAACCTGAAAAGCATTTGATCTGTGATAGAAATAAAGGAAATAGATAGCAAGGCTAAAAATTCCCATAACATTTAGAGCTCAACCGATATGAATTTTTTTAGCTGACACCGATATATTTAAAATTTTAAGGCCGATATTGATAACCGATATCTGAAGACTTTGCTTCTGTTTTGATAATTTTTTTTTTTTTGACCTTCAACCTGTTGACTGTCACTTCCACAAGTTGTTAGACACAAGTTCACATTGCGATTTACCATTCCTGAAAATTTCAAGTCTCTGGCTTCAGCACTTCAATAGCCTTAGACTACACAATATTGGCAAATTTTATCAAGTTTTTGACATTTAACCCCGAGTCACGTGACATAAAGCGTTTATAGTTGGTACAATGCAAGAACCTGGTAAGATACACCAATCCTGTAAATTTCAAGTTCCTATCTGTTTTTAATCAATAGTTATAACGCGAACAACATATTTTCTTATTTGATCTTTTACCCCAAGTGACGTCACGTGCAGATATTCACTGTAAATATTTTTTTACCCTTATCGAGATGCATAGCGTATACTTGATAAATTTGAAGGTTCTACCAGTTTCCATTCACAAGTTATTGGCGTTTGGAAAGATTTCTTTTCAATTTTTTTTAACACGTTGACTGCCAATGACGAGAACACTCGCCATTGGCAATCTATTCAGCGGTGCCAAGGACGAGTATTCTCGTTAGATCTGTCTTGCTACGAAAGTTGTGCAGACGAGTTATCTCGTCGTTTTAAATGCAATAAATCAATGCTTGGCGTCTCAGAAAAGAACAAAAAACATACGCTGGCAGTATAGAACATGTTTATTTTATGAAAATTCTGAAAAAAAAAGACAGATCACGCAGATCTTACAGCATCAATTTACCGATTTCGTAAGGGGTCAAATTATCAAGTTTTCTACATGGTAAACGTTATACAACGTGTTATTGTGGGGTAAAGATGAAAATACTACTTCAAATATAATTGTTAGTTAAGTAGCCGTCATTAGATGGAGAGAAAAAGAAAAGGTGAAGTTACGGCGAAAGCCGAAAATTACAACCCCAACTAAAGTTTTTTGAAAGAAATTATCAAAATATCCTTCATGTTTAGAGTTTGGTGGTTGATACCTATTAATATCGTCACTACTCTGAGACACCGCTGGAAAATTAGTTGAAGATTCAGCCACAAGAGAAGTATGGGGGGACGTAACTAACTGCTGCATTTTCAATGTCACTATCACCTTCAAAACGAGATGGGGAATATATACTTATTTTATTGAGCAAAGAGACATATCTGATTTACTAAGTTCTATAAGTCCAAATGGTTATAACTTTCATCCACGTGCCAATCAGCCATGCTCAAAAATGACAAAACTGTTGCTATAAGCCAAGGGTGGGCAACTTCTTTAGTCGACGGGCCATATGTGGGAAGACGAAGTCCTTCCCGGGCCGGATTATTAGATGGATCGAGTTCAATATCTTCAACAACTACTATTGTCAGGGCCGCTCTGATCGGAAAAGCAAAAAAAGGTCCACACGTCCTCAGATGTCCTGTTCTTCACCAAAAACGAGCAAAAAAAAGGTCTACACGTCCTCAGATGTCCTGTTTTCCATCGAAAATAACGGTGAAACAGTGGCGTAGCAAAAATTTTTAAACGGGGGGCCATAATTTCCACATTTTTTTTAATCGTCATTTTATTCGGCAGAACTACTTTGAAGCTGATTGAAAAACAAGAAAGGCTCTAGAGGGGGTTCGAGGGCATACTCCTCCGGAAAATTTTTGAAAGTCTACATGCTGTAATGGGTATTTTAGTGCTTTTTGAATAATTTTTAGGCAAGTTTTGTTTAAATTTTTAACGTTGGTTCTGAGTTCTTCGCCAAATATGATGCATTTTGTTTGCACACTTTTGGTTAACGTGTGCTTAAGGCGTGAGGCTTATCGCTATCGAAGAGGTTCGAAATTATGGAAAAATTGTGGGAATGAAAAACGTTTTTGAAAATGGCTGGTGGGAGGATGCATACTCCTCATCCTTCCATCTTCCATCCCTGGATCCGCCCCTGGTCATATGCTACAGAAACCATCAAAAGAGTCTGGTATATTTTAGTCACTTGGCACCATTAGTTTTGCTCGTTTTTACTAAATAGCAGAGTCAAAAGAGGGGGGGGGAGGGGCATGGAACAATACCCTCCCCCTGAATACGCTCTTGCGCTAAAGAGCAAAATAAGGTCTACTTGTCCTTAGATGTTCTGTAAAAAAATAAAAGGTCCTCGGCTTGATTCGCAAAAGGAATTTATATTTCTGCAAGTGCCAGCAGGTCGCATAAAATGGTCTCGCGGGCCGGATCCAGCCCCCGGGATGTATGTTGCTCATGCCTGCTATAAGCGCTAGCACCGAAAGCCTAAAACTACAAGGCTGCAGGGATGGATTATGTTGTACTACGTCATTATGTTGATTCGAATTTTAATACTTACTGTTTGTTTCCTCGTTATCGCTTTACTAAAGCCGCAAAATGAACAAAAATGGAACAAGTTTATCGGGAAAATTCATAACTCCAAGACGAGCTATCTCGTCTTTGTCATACGAAATAAAATTATTGTTCAGGGTGCCAACGACGAGTATACTCGTCCTAGTTGTTTCGGCCCCCAAAAAGGGGTTTTCACCTCTACTAGGCCAAAATAAACGTTCAACCACCTTTTTTCGTTCTAATTTGTGAAAATATGCGCTTGGCATTTGGGGACAAATTTCGAATTTATTGCATGGCAGTCAACGTGTTAATTGACCTTTAACCTGTTGATCGCCACCCCCAAAATTTGTTAGACACAAGTTCACATTAAGGTCCATCATCCTTGAAAATTTGAAGTCTCTAGCATCAGCGGTTCAAAAGCCTTAGGCTGCACAAAAAATTGTTGAGATTTGTTTATTCATCTTTGACCAAAGGTCGAAGACAATTATCCCAGGTCAAAGGTCGGTAGTATTACAAAGGTCAAAAGTATTACCCCAGGTCAAAGGTCTAAGACAATTGTTCCATACATTAATATGCATATATCAATACTCTGAAAATTTGAAGGTCCTACTTGTCATTTGAGTGTGCGTGCACGCTCTTTCTAAAGCGTCGTTTTCGTGCTTGAATGTGTGCACAACTGCGCTCGCAAAAGCGTCGAAAAACCTTGCATTTATAAGCAAAATCGTGAATAAGACGTTTTTGTTGATTGCCGATAATTTATCGGTAGAAAATGGCCGGCCGGCCGATATGATATATCGGCCAACCTTGTTATCGGCCAATAAATATCAGCTGACCAATATATTGGTCAAGCTCTAATAACATTGCACTGGTCGATTCCACCCAGCAGGATTTATTATCACAAAACATTTTATACCGTAGAGCAAGACAGCGCTGTGTCGCTCTACAGTACGTTTGACAGGAGTGCTTTGCACTGTTGGTGATGGAAAGCTGGTATAGCTTCCGACCCAACAAGAGGAAGTCGTCATGACTTCCTGTCCAGTAGGCCAGGAAGGACATCGCTTTTTTAGTTATTAAAACATTTTATCCAAAGACGCAACAATAAGACATGGGGTGAAAGTCAAACCATCAGTCTTGCACTTGTTCTGATTGCAAAAACAGCAGTTTGAACCACCAAATAGGCTACATACTCTCAGATTTGAACTAAAAAGATTGGTGATCACATAATTTGTAAAACTGTTGGACTGTTTATTTTACCATATAATCTCCTATTGGAACCCTGGTTAAAAGTCACTGACATAATTTATGACTAGACAGCTAGACTATACATTTAAACATAGATAGGCAAGTTAATGCAAAACGTTAGCTTCGTTAACACAGTTATGTACCGGTACCTCCGTTAATGTTAATTCGTTACATTCAGCTTCAACTAACGGAAGTTAATTAAGTTCGTTAAATCATTACCGTATTTTACGGACCATAAGGCGCTCCGGATTATAAGGCGCACTGTCAATAAACTGGTTAAATTCTATTTTTGTTCATACATAAGGCGCATCGGGCTATAAGACGCACAGGTTTTCAAGAAGTAAGACAGCGCTTTGTTTTTGGAACAATAGTATCGGTACTAGTTTTGAGTGTAGGCAATAAAGCATACAGCACTACCTGGTTCATGCTTATAAGGCGCATGATCAATTTTCGCGAAAAAAAAAAAAGATTTTAAGTGCGCCTTATGGTCTGTAAAATACGGTAATTCTGACCTTAAACGGCATTTCTTTAAAAAAAAAAAAAAAGCTAAAATTTCTTAATATCATTACTTGCTTAAGCATTTAAGCAATTTTTCTGCTCACAAGCAATATGTTGTGTTGTTTTTATCTCGCTTTTTGACCTTGTTGGTTGTACTTTGCTAATTTATCAATGCCAAACTTAACAAACAACATAAAGAGAAATATGCATTTACAAAAATTTAACAGAAGTTATCAAGCACTATCGGAAGTTAATTTAGTCCGTTAATTTCAAACAGAAATTTAACAAATTAATTAGTTAATGAAAAAGTTAGCTTCGTTATTAACGAATTAACGATTAACAAAATTGTGCCCACCTCTGCATTTAAATATTGCATATTACCGGTGCTATTCTATATAACAATAAGGTAGTTCCATCATATTTCAACAAATTTTCTGGCACTTGTATACCTGACCCCTTTGGAAATCGTTGCTTTTAACAATGTTAGTAAAGAATTAATCACTGATCATCATGCAAAAAAAATTTTTAAATCCGCCCAGTGGTTGCTGAGATAATAAAAATCGCCACTACATGGCAGGCGTGAGACCACCAAAACTTAAATTTTCTTTTTGGAAGTCATACTTTTCATAGAAAACTGGTTTTTGTGTCAACATGTATGTTTTTAGGGGCGAGGAATTCAATTTTGATATTTAAATTAAGATAATCTTAACAAGCAAGTATCGGTAAGTTATTAGTTCATTTGAAATTTTTGGGGGCATAAATTTGAGTCTCCAAAAAAGGATGAAGGATTGCATGAAAGTTAAAAAGTCAACTTGTCCCTAAATCTTAAGCATTAAGACTTAACAGATTTGCAATGTTTTTTCATGTCAATTGCAGTCTTCATTATTATTTTTACTCACTAAGTGAGACTAATGAACATTTTTCTACAAGAAACTACCTACTTTTCTATAGGCGGTTTGTAAATTGTTGACTACTATTTTTGTAACAATTACTATTGTTACAATTATTATAACAACTATTACAGTATAACAATTACTATTGTTATGCCTCAACCCTCCCACTACTCAGAATAGTCGATCGTACTGCTTTGACAAGAAAGAATTGAACAATATTGTGCACTTGTAAATACAACACAATGTCCTGATTTTTTTGCTATTGGTGGTAAAAATTCAAAAAATCAAATCAAATCTTCATTATACTCGCCGTATTACGCCGAAGCGTGTAACGAGTTGCGGGGCCCATTTCCGCGGCTTAGCGCCTGGGCAACACAGCTCCGAAGAAACGTCGCAACGATGGCGAGTCGTTGGCGACACTGTGTCGATTTGACCGGCCCGGGAATCGAACCCCAGACCTCCCGCACCGATAGCGTGCGCTTAGCAACTGAGCTAATTATATTTCATAATTGATGATGTCTTGCCTTGCCTGTAAAACTGAAACCAATGATATATAAATAAATGCATTTTGTCAAAGCTAATAAATCCTACCAAATTTTGTTATAACATTTCAATGTGTTCTCTGGTTTTGGCAATTATTACTTTCTGCTATTTCCTCTTTTCATTGCATCTGTGATGTTTTCACGTCATTTCATTATTGCTTTCACTGGCATTTCAATTTTGTTTATTTGATACAGCTACTCACAATTTTCATTAAGGCAATTATGCAGTTTGCATGAAATGTTTGCACATTTGCACGAAGTAACTGGCAAAGTTTTGCATGTTCTAAAGCAGCACTTTCCTATCTTTACTATACTGTGCACCCCTTCTGAACTTTTGCTTTGTTTTTAAACGCATATTGTACCGAAAGCTTATATACATGACAAAAAAGGACTTCAAACTCTTTAGCTATGTGATGTATCACGCTTTTCTTCATGCTCATCTTCTTCATTGGGCCAAAAGGCCTAGAGCTTCACACCCCTCCTACTTCACCTTGCATCTGCATGGAGTGCATGCACCACCGATTGGAAACCCCTGTTCTAAAGTTTATAGATATATCGTAGTATAGTATCAATCCAATGTACAACTGCTCCTTGTTTTTGCTGTATCACAATGTTGGCTAAATGATCACTTTGCAGTTTACTGTATGATTTTGGTTGCAATTATTCGACATCAGTGTTCCCTCTAGACTGAGAAATTTGAGAAAAATGCGAAATTTTTGGGCAAATTTTAATGATTTTAAACTGGAAATTAATACTATAAATGCAAAACTGAAAAACTTAAACAAAAAACTCGGTCCTACTAAACACCGCAAGGAACTACAAGATACTTTCAAACGAAGCACAAAGTAGCTGAAAACACTACAAGGTACTTTTAAACCAACGACAAGGTACTTGAAAACACTAAAAGGAACTACAAGGTACTTCTAAATCTACGAAACGCTTGAAAACACCACAAGGAACTACAAGGTACTTTTAAACCAACTACAAGGTAGTTGAAAACACCACAAGGAACTTATGGACTAACGACAAGGGCGTTAGAAACATCCCAAGGGTTGGAGTTGAGGGGTTGGAGTCGGGGGGGGGGGGGTGTGGAGTCTGGAGGGTTGGGGTCGGGGGATAGGGGTGGGTGGGGTTGGAGTTGGAGGGGTTGGGGTCGTTGGAGTAGGGGGTGGAGTTGGGGTCGGGGGGGTTGGAGTAGGGGGGTTGGAGTCGGGGGGGTTGGAGTCGGGGAGGTTATGGTCGGGGGGGATTGGAGTTGGGGGTTGGAGTCGGGGGGTTGGGGTCGGGGGGGTTGGGGTCGGGGGGTTGGAGTTGGGGGATGGAGTTGGGGTCGGGGGGGTTGGAGTCAGGGGGGTTGGGGTCGGGGGGGATGGGGTCGGGGGGGATGGGGTCGGGGGAATTGGAGTTGGGGGGGTAGAGTCAGGGGGTTGGAGTCGGGGGGGTTGGGGTCTGAGTGGTTGGAATCGAGGGGGGTTGGGGTCGGGGGGTTGGAGTTGGGGGTGGAGTCGGGGGTTGGAGTGGGGGGGTTGGAGTCGGGAGAGTTGGAGTCGGGGGGGTTGGGGTCGGGGGGGGATGGGGTCGGGGGGGGATGGGGTCGGGGGGGTTGGAGTCAGGGGGGATGGAGTCGGGAGGGTTGGAGTCGGGGGGTTGGGGTCGGGGGGTTGGAGTCGGGGAGGTTGTACTTGGTTTGAAATTACCTTAAAAGTCTTGGTACCTTGTAGTTTCTTGTGCTGTTTTTAACTCCTTTGTAGTTGGCTTAAAAGTACCTTGTAGTTCCTAGTAGTGTATTCAGCTACTTTGTACTTGGTTTAAAAGTACCTTGTAGTTTCTTGTGCTGTTTTCAACTACCTTGTAATAGCTATAAAAGTACCTAGTAGTGTTTTCAACTATCTTGTAGTTGGTTTGAAAGTATCTTGTAGTTCCTTGTAGTGTTTTCAAGCATTTTGAAGGTTTAAAAGTACCTTGTAGTTCCTTGTAGTACCTTGTAGTTCCTCGCGGTGTTTAGTAGGACCCCAAAAAACTTGAATATTTTAATGGAAGACTTTAGCTTGTATCTTGGAAAAGCAAATTTGATGCAAAAAATTTGTAAAAGGGACCTCAAAGTAGTGAAATCTTTGGGCAAAAATTTCAATGAATTTATCATTTGGGCAAATTCGCAAGTAGTCAAAATCCTAGAGGGAACACTGTTCGATATTGTTTAGCAACTGACATTCCAAACTGTTGTTTGAACAAAAAGACCATGCCTTAATCTTCACAAAAATATTTTTACCTTGAAATTTGACTTAATCCTCGAGTTTGAGGCCCCAAATTACCCTTCCAAAAATCATCTAATCATTTCATATATCAACTTCTTGAAAAAATATCCTTATTTTGACCCAAAATTCAGATTCTTCACCCTTGGAAACATATATTTCGACACAAAAACGAAACTTCTACGGTAAATATAACTCCCAAAATCACAATTTAAAATTTTGCGTGCTCAAACCTGCCACCTAGTGGTGATTTTTATATCTCACTAATCGAAAGTTCGATTTCAAAAATTTTTTTTGAGGTTGTTATGTATAATCATTTTTCTTAAAAATTCCAACCTAGGGTATGCAGCATTTGTTGAATTATAATGGAACAACCCAATAGTATATAACTTACATTTCGTGCAGCAAAGGTTTTGTTAAATATCAACACAAAAAATACAAACAGCAGTCTCCATGAAGAATGCAATGATGTCATTATTACAAATCAAATTATAAACTTACACAAACAGACAAACAAGTCTACTGCAATACAGCCACATACTGACATAATTTGAAAATGGGCCATCAGTACCATGCATCAGAGCATGGTTGTAATTGCGTTATCCTAGCATACCAATAACATTGTCAAATATTGATACATAACACTATATGCTCTGTTTCCCTAGCTTACCCCTGACTCTCACAGCTCAGTTGCACCATCCAGATTACACTGTCATACGACCACATCACCTCAATCACTCCCCTCATTAAAATAGGCAGATAATGTTTGTTTCCCAGTTTCTGTTTCTTATCCGCTATAGATATTCTTATTTTATGATGTCACAAGTCAATCAATGAATAACTTGATCACAAAAACCTTGGTAACTATCTATACAGCTATGCTTGATACGATACTGATGGCACACAGACCCAATAGATTCTGCAATACACTACTGGTACCAATACCCAACTAGCCTAGACTACTACAGGTACTGAGGTATGATACTCTGGTACAATAGTACCGGTACTAGGTCTCTATTTTCACTCCAAACTATAGCCTTCTATATCAGTAGATCAGGGGCGGTTTCTCTAATTATGGAATAGTATGGAGTAGTATGGAATAGTACGCCATACTACTCCATAAATAGAGAACACTCTAATTATGGAATAGTATGGAATAGTAAGTAAACTAAATGTTGATAAGTCCCAGTTACTAGTTTGTGGAAAAAAGAGATTGGTGAAAGTGCATCAGTCACCTATTTCTAGACAGCACAAAATTTTTAAAGTTGGTTCTGACATTGTTTATTCTTCCAAGATTCTTGGTGTCATACCTGACGATCAAATGTGTTTTAATCACATGGTCAATGATACCTGTAAAACATGCTTTTTTAAATTAAGTAAACTTAAAAATTTACGATACTTTTTATCTCATGACATGAAAATTATGCTTGTGAAAAGTCTTGTTATTTCTCGATTGGATTATTGCAATTTTCTTTATTCCTGTATATATTCCCAAATATTTGCTCAACAAATTGAAAAGAGTATTGAATGCAAGTATAAAATTTATTTTACTAGTATTCCAGCTGTCCAGTTTATAGTCGTGACTTGACTTATTATTACCATATTATGAGTAGTGCCATATTTTACCAATTGAGTGTCATGTTCAGCAGTTCAGTATAAACTATGCCTCACTGTGTACAAGGTTTTGAATAATATTGCTCCTGTTTATCTAAAAAGTTTGTTTCATACATATGTTCCATCTAATGACAGCCTTAGGTCTGCATCAGATAATCTAAGAATTGTAACTGATCAAGGCTGTGACAAAACTATTTCGTCTAAGATGTGTATTGCTTGAAATTCGTTGCCACTAAATTTGCGTGCTTGTCCTTCACTTAAGATATTTAGAAAGAATCTTAAAACTTTATATTACTAAATCGCCTTCGAAAAATAGCTTTGCTTTTTTGATACCTGCCCTTTGCTTTGCATACTATACACATTTTCTTTTTGCCTAGGCTTGCTTTGAGTGTGCAATTGCTCTGTACTGTGCTTTTGTTATGACACTTTTTCATGTTGCTTTCTCAATGTTTTATACCATATTGCTTTCACCAGTTCACGCTGTTTTACGTTGCTTTCTGTTAAACCGCTCTGAGATCCTAAGATGATTTCTTGCTCCTAGATGTAGAGCGGCATATAAATACTGTGTAATTATTATTATTAAGGCAATGTGGTAGGTAGTATGGCAGAACTGGGCAATAGGACGTTTGGGGCACTAGAGTAAAGTGGCCCATATAAAGAGTTAAGTTTGGGGTGAATGGCCCTCAGAATAAATGTGCCTCAGGTCTAATTTAGGGCAAAAGGACCTCAAGACAGGACAGTTGAAGCAATAAATAGGCCCTAGGAATAGGATGTTAATTTAGGGCATAGGGGCATATCCTATGCATAAATGGGGCTCTAGGACCAATGGGCCTTAGGGCATTTGGGGCAATAGGGGATCTGGGTCTCAGTGCTCATGTTTTGGTCCCTGGGAAAAACAGGCCTTACGACGATTGAGACAAAAGGGCTGTTTGAAGCTCTGGGGCATATGGCCTATAGGAGATTCAGCACATTTGGAGTAGGCCTACTGGTACTCTGCACATTTACTACGGTACGGTATGCCATACTACTCCATAAATAGAGACACCCGATCAGGGGCGGTATACTGCTCAACTTTTGTGCACTTAACGCAACGTGTTAACTTAATAAAACAAACAAAGTTACCAGTAACGCATTGCGTTAAGTGCAACATAAGTTGAGCAGTACCTACCACCCCAGCTCTAGTCTAGCCAAAATCTTTGCCAGAGATTAAATCATTAAATATACTGAACGAAAAATTCAACAGTAATTGAGGGAGACTGCGAAGTTAGCTTGCGCTCTTCAAGTCAGCAGCCACCCGTTACATATGTCAAACGCGATCGGCTCCAGCCGTGAATCGAACCCGTCACGTAGGATCTGTCATCTGCGCGCTGTACCGCTAGGCCATGTCGCTGACACCAGCCAACACCAGCATAATATGCTGGATGCTAAAGATGGATATGAAATGGTGAGGACACTGGTCAGCCAGCCTAGTCTATTTTCGTAGTCCTACGTCTGTCACAGGTCACCACTCACCAGGTGTCATCGATCACATCATAACAAAAGTTGGTGGTCATGTGATTTTGTTTATGATGACGTCATTTTACGAATAACTAGTAGACCGTGACCACATTTAAAATATTGCGAGATAGATTGCCAATTGGTGGAGGCAAATATAGTAGGCCTAGGTAAGTCCTCAATTTGACAATTACACTGTCCATATGTCCAATTAAAATGGGCCAAAAGCCAACGGGCTTTCTGAATCATAATCGAATTTTTGATGACATAATTGAAAAAGTGATTGTGATATCAATTTTTGATACCTAATGATGCAGAAAGCCCTCGGGCTTTTGCTTTTGGCCCACTTTAGTTGGACCATAGTCTATGGTTGGACATATGGACAGGGTAAATACGTTCTATGTTCAGACCTGATCAGACGATGCGCAATGTGCATTTGGATTTTGGGGTAGGCCTACAACAACAATTAATATTTTTGTTAGAACTGCTTTATCCCTGGTCCCTATATATTACCACATTTTGCAACTGCATAAAACTTCTGCTTCAATTTTGTCTGGTGATTCATGTAATCCATGCTCGTCAATAATATGTCCCAAAAAATCAATTTTATTTTTAAAAAATGCACACTTCTATTGATTTAACCGTAACCCGTACTGTTTTAACCGATTCAACACAGCTCGTAAATTGCACAAATGTTCGTCCCTAGTAGCACCCGTAACTATCATATCGTCCAACACACAATGGCAACCCTTTAAACCTTCCAAGACGTGATCCATTGCACGCTGCCACAACGCCGGAGCTGATGCCACCCCAAAACCCAAACGGTTATAACGAAATAACCCTTTATGGGTATTGATTGTTAACAAACGCTTCGATTCATCAGACATAAACATTTGCAAATAAGCGTCCTTCAAATCCAACTTAGAAAAGCGCTTACCCCCAGCAAGTGACGCAAAAATATCTTCAACTTTAGGCAAAGGATACTGCTCAACGTTTAACTCCGGATTTAACGTTACTTTAAAATCTCCACACAACCGTACTGAACCATTCTTTTTAAGTACAGGTACTACTGGTGTGGCCCAATTTGACCACGAAACCGGCTCCACGATGCCCATCTCTTGCAAACGCACAAGCTCCGCTTCCACTTTTGCCTTCATAGCGTAAGGAAGAGATCGTGCTTTACAAAAAACCGGCTTCGCATCATTTTTGAGATACAATTTCCCCGTGATATTGTTTAATTTTCCCAGCGCATTTTGGAAAAAAGCCTCATATTGGTTTAGAAACTTGTTTAAAGCATTATCATGCATCTCGGCATTCAAATTTAAAACATTAAGCACGTCATTCTGATCATACAAAGAACAAAGCCAATCCCGACTAAACAACGGGGGTGCTTTTACGTCAACCACACGTAGCCTAACTTAAGTTTCAGAGTTTGGTTATTTAAACACTTTTAACAATAGCATAACCCAGCGATTTCAGTTTTTCACCGGCAAAGGTTTTCATCACAGTAGTAGTTTTAGTTAATTTTTCACCCACGAAAAGTTTCTGAAAATTCTCTTTTGACATTATTGTTAAGGCCGATCCAGTGTCGAATTGCATCGCAACTTTTTCCTTGTTAACCACACGTTTGATCCAAATAACCCCCGTTTCCGAAACCGTCACAGTGTTAATAACAACAGTGTCTTCATTACCTTCATTCATGGCATATGCGGAAGAATGCGCTTTCACTTGCTTGAAACGTGCTTCGTCAACTTTCTTCCTACAAACTCTCGCAATGTGACCAACTTTCCGACATCGAAAACATTCTACATTCTTGAAATTGCAGTTTGCTGCCAAATGACCTAGTTTGCCGCAGCAAAAACAGCACTGCTTCCTTTTCAACGTTTTAAACGACTTGGTCTCATCCAGTTTATTAACTTCACTCGCAGGTCCCATAGATGTTTTTTTTACTTCTGAGTGTGCTTTTTCCATTGCTTCCGCGAATTTCACGGCCTTCTCAAATGTTAAATCCGATTCCAAAAGCAATTTACGTTGAATCCCAGAATTCTGCAGTCCACTCACGAAACATTGTGATAAAGCGTCTAATTTCTTCATTATCTGCTTGCACCCGTTTCACCAACTTGAATCTTTCCGCAATCTTTAATATCGAAGGCGTAAAATGCTTTTGCAGGCATTCAATCAGTTCCTCAAACGACTTTGTACTTGGTATTTCAGGGGTGAGCAAATCTTTTAACACGCCATTATGTTTTAGGACCAACTGAATTCAATAAAAGTGCTCTTTGTTTTTCTCCAGCAATTTCATGTAGTATGAACAACTGTTCTAAACGGTCAACATAAGAACTCCATTCTTCTAAATCTGGGTCAAATTCTTTGACTGTACCCAGAGCCGCCATCCTCGTCGCCACTGTTAAGATTCTTTATTAGTAAATTAAAAAGAACGAAAATAACGTGAACGTCCATACAGTCTGACTGAAACTTAAGAATATTATTATTATTATTATTATTAGGGAATTTTACGGCGCTTTGTAACTAAGGATGTTTTTCAGCGCCAGGACTAATATTAGAAAAAAAAAATATAAATGAATGAGTGACACAACGTAAAAATCAAACAATTAAACAAATATAGGCCTACCCCCCCAAAAAATACATAACATTAACTTGAAAACCCAAATTTTGATAGCTTTTAGGTGAAGGCCTGCACCAATACACACACACACAAAAAGAAACTCCTTAAATTTCAATGCATAAAATTAGTTAATGTGTCATGATGATTCTCCAGTCATTTTGCCTATGCTTAATTTTTGCGTCTTCTAATGTTTAGATCAATGCCTGCATTGTTTTGCTGTGTTTTTTTTTTTTTTTTTTTTGGTGCAGGCCTATGCTTAATTCTTGTGTTTTGTGTTAATGTTTACATTACGATATGTTTAGTTTGTTTGTGTCTATTAAACTTAAGAATGACCAGAAACACGAGGGCGGTCTTCGGTAACATTTCGAAATTCAGTTGGCTCAAAGGTACAGATACAAAAAACACTGATTACTTGACAACACGAAAACGGTAATTGCGCAAGTCAACAGATAGCATGTGGCACACAGTAACTTAAATATGCAACATTCCAGAAATCAAGAAGCAACGCATTGGTAGCCTTGTTGAAGAACATGTTGCTTTGCTGCAATCATTTTTGTGAAATGTCGAAGAGTTGTTGCTTTTCAAAAAAAAAAAGAGTTTGGTCACGAAAAAAATTTAGAGCTGTGCATTTAAAATGAGGCTGTCAAACCAAAATCAAATCTTCTGTATAGCCTGCTCGCGGTAGCCTACTTGTATTGCGCCAAAGCACAGGTACGTGTTCGTGCTTTGAATGGTGGCGTCCGTCTTCGCAGCTTCGAAGTTAGCACCTGGGCAACACAACTTCGAACTCCTAAGAAACGATGCAGCGGAGACGAACAGTTAACGACGCCGCGTCCGATTTGGCTGGGAATCGAAGCAACAATCTTCCAATCCAAAAGCGATATCATTACCCCTAAGCCAACAAACTTAATAAGGCTTTTTATTTTTAATCATGAAATAACAAATAACGTTATCACAACAAAGGAACAGCGCCAGCGGCAAAACGCCCCATACGTTGGCTCGTTCAGGCGTGCGCAAAACCAGTGTTTTTTTTTTTTTTTTCAGAGGAGTTTTGAGAAATCGCAGAGGCCTCCCAAAATCTGCTTCCACAATAGTTTAGAAAGCTGTGTTTTACGTTCTAAATTCAATTGGCAGTTTTTCGAAATTGCTTAAACCAAACCTTTAAAAAAGCACTGCGCATTACATTGAAACAAAAAAAAAAAAAACAAAAAAAACAAGATGAATAGACACGGCCGCTCAGCGCGATTTTCATCCGATTTGTAGTCGTGCGAAATTTCATCCGATTTTTGACGTAGACCAAAGCAGCTAATGGAAATATCTAAATATCTTCAGCAGAGATCGAACCCAAATGGTTTTGCTTTTTATCGGCTGTTTTGCAAAGAACGTTACTGAATGCTTGTTTCTGCAAAGTTTTTGCAAAGAACCTTACAAAGAATGATTGTTTCGCAGAATGCCGTGCAAAGTGGGATAATTTCACGTCATAACCTCTAACGGTTTCGAAGCTTACGTCACTTTACGTACGAAAAATCGTACCGCATGTGGTGTAAACACACTTTCATTCAGTGGCGTAGCCACGGGAGGGAAGGAGGGTAGGGTTACAACCCCCCCACATTAAGCCTGAAATGACGTCATACGTACTTCTTTTTCTGATACTTATTTCGAAATGCTATAGATACTTCTTCATTGATAGGCTAATCTGGTTTTGCAATCATTGAGCCCCAAATGACGTCATATATACTTCTTTTTCTGATACTTATTTAGAAGTGCTAGATGCTTTGTCGTTGATAATCTGGTTTTGCAATTGTCATAATAACAAGAATTACGTAGCGTTGTTTCCTCAATCTTGATCTTTGCCGTTATGCTTAATGAAACAATGACGCAATTTTATTAGCAGGGCAGTATCGCTCTTGTACACGCAACTGCCCTCGGCCGCTAAGACCTTCCGTAGAAAACAGGCTAAACGATTTTAAGAAAAAATGATCTACGTACTGTAGCTCAAAAAAGAACTAAATCGCTAACATTTGAATATTGTTTTACCAGTTCCACCAGAAGGTATACCTTTGACTTCCTTACAACAATAGGGCCTGAACTGCCTTCGGTATTTTTAGTTTAAAACATCAAATCAAATCAAAATCAAATCTTCATTATACTCGCCGTATTACGCCGAAGCGTGTAACGAGTTGCGGGGCCCATTTCCGCGGCTTAGCGCCTGGGCAACACAGCTCCGAAGAAACGTCGCAACGGTGGCGAGTCGTTGGCGACACTGTGTCGATTTGATCGGCCCGGGAATCGAACCCCAGACCTCCCGCACCGATAGCGTGCGCTTTGCAACTGAGCTAACGGCCGGTCAGTTTAAAACATCTCTCTTGAATTTGAAGCCATCTTTTGTTGTTATACAACCAGTAGGGGATATGGGTCATGCTGCGCATGCATTCCCCTCACCAGCCATTTTCAGAAATGTTTTGCATGAATAAAATTTTTCCATAATTTCGAACCTCTTCATAACAATATGCACCGTAGTCGCCTTAAGCACGCATTATCGAAACTGTGCGAACAAAAGGCATCATTGGTGAAGCACTCAAAGTTAGGGGCCGAAAATGTGACAAGCTTTCCCCAAAAATTGTTTAAAAAGCATTAAAATGGCCATTATAGTAGCCTATGCGAATTTTCAATACTTTTCCGGGAGAGCATGCCCCCGGACCCCCCTACAGTTGTTTTTGGTACCTAAGTTGCTTAAAATTAACTTTGCCGAAAAAACTGCGCTGGAAAAAGTGACGAATATTGGTTCCCCCTCCTTGAAAAAAGTTCTTAATACGCCCCCGACATAAAACAATTTCAAAAGGCCTATATACGCCCGTTTCCGGTTCTAAACGTCTTTGCATTTAGTTGACATTCAATCTAATTCAAAATTACACCCCCCCCCCCCTTCCACCAAAACTTTGTGGATCCGTTCCTGTGTACCACGTATAGTCAAATGTGATGTCACTCTCAAAACCCTTCCCATTGCAAAATCCTGGCTACGCTAGTGCTTTAACCAAAGGTTTTATGTTGGGCATTTCTCAGAGATATTATCTGTAGGCCTGCGATTTTATATTTAGTAGCAGTAGTAGGCTAGAGTTTTTATCACAGTATTAGCAACGAAAGAATAAACAAAATGAGCACAAAAAACAACAGAGCTCACAATAAGCAAACAGCTGTAGTTACAAAACGGTACACTCTAGAACAGGCATGGACAAGTAGATCTTATTTTGCTCTTCATCGCAGGAGCGTATTCAGGGGGCAGGGCATTGTTCCATGCTTCTCCCCCCCTTTTGACTTTGCTTTTTAGTAAAAAAGAACAAAACTAATGGTGCCAAGTGACTAAAATATACCAGACTCTTTTGATGGTTTCTGTAGCATATGACCAGGGGCGGATCCAGGGATGGAAGATGGAAGGATGAGAAGTATGCATCCTCCCACCAGCCATTTTCAAAAACGTTTTTCATGCTCACAATTTTTCCATAATTTCGAACCTCTTCGATTGCGATAAGGCATATGCCTTAAGCACGCGTAAATCTAAAGTGTGCGAACAAAATGCATCATATTTGGCGAAGAACTCAGAACCAAGGTTAAAAAATTTAAACAAAACTTGCCTAAAAATTATTCAAAAAGCACTAAAATACCCATTACAGGATGTAGATTTTCAAAATTTTTCTCGGGGAGCATGCCCCCGGATCCCTCTAGAGCCTTTCTTGTTTCTCAATCAGCTTCAAAGTAGTTCTGCCGAATAAAATGACGATTAAAAACAATGTGGAAATTATGGCCCCCCTTTTAAAGTTTTCGCTACGCCACTGTTTCACCGATATTTTCGGTGGAAAACAGGACATCTGAGGACGTGTAGAACTTTTTTTTGTTCTTTTTTGGTGAAGAACAGGACATCTGAGGACGTGTGGACCTTTTTTTGCTTTTCCGATCAGAGCGGCCCCGACAATAATAGTTTTTGAAGATATTAAACTTGATCCATCTAATAATCCGGCCCAGGAAGGACTTCGCCTTCCTGCATATAGCCCGTCGACTAAAGAAGTTGCCCACCCCTGCTCTAGAACGTGCGATACGACAATAAATACAGCTTGTTTAAAAATTAGCTCGGCCGCTGTACCGAATTGTGTTTTGTAAGCGTTAGGAAGTTAGTTGCGTTGATATGACCTACTGTTACTTCCACTGTTAAGCCACCAATGAAACTAATGAAAACTCAGTGGCTTTTTGCTGAATACACTCCCCTGATCATGAAATGGTCTAATTCAGCGGTTCTTAAACTGGGTTCGACCGAACCCCAGGGGTTCGGTGAGGCTGTAGCAGGGGTTCGGTTAAGATCAGAATAAGTTTTTACAAAAAGGCATACAGTTGTAGTAAATGACTATCTCTGCGTGGAATGATGCATCCCCCCACCATACTCTTTCAACGCTGTTTTTGATGAATACAATTTTTCCATAATTTCAAACTTATTTGATAACAATCATCTTTACGCCTTAAGCACGCATACATCGAAAATGTGCGAACAAAATGTATCATATTTGGTGAAGGACTTAGAGTTAGAGGCAAAAAAATTAAACAGAATTTGCCATAAAAATTGTTCAAAAAGCTCTAAAATGGCCATTACAGTGTCTAAATTTTTGAAAACTTTCCGGGGAAGCATACCCCCGGACCCCCCTACAGCCATATTTTTGTTCCTCAATTTGCTTCAAATTAACTTTCCGGAAAAAAAATACGCTTAAAAAATGTAAAAATTTTATGCCACCCTCCACCGCCTTAAGAATATTCTGAATACGCCCCTGACGTGAAACATTTTCAAAGAGCTTATGCTTTTTTCCGGTTTAGACGTCTAACGTCTTTGCACTCATTTAACATTCAGCCTAATTCAAAACTGCACCCCCCTCTAAAATTTTCTGGATCCGCTCCTGGTTATAATTAAGGGTTCGATGTATGCTTGCATGACATCTGTTGGGTTCGATACTTCCGACAAGTTTGAGAACCACTGGTCTAATTTGTCGTTTAAAACTCACGTGCATATTACTTCATGTTTAATACATATTATTACTTCACGTTACGGTATATTGAGCAACTCAAAATGTTTTACACTTCAAAAATTCAGAAAATGTAGGATTAGTTCCTGTTATGGTGTGCCTGCACCACAATGACTTTTTGTATTTGAAAATATGTTAAAAATCGTTTCTAAGAGCTCTCAAAGTTGTGTTGCCTTGTTTCCTTTGTCATTGGCATTGCGACCTCACACTTTCAAGCTTTGCGTACGCGAACAGAAATAGTGAAGTTAGAAAAAAGTTTACGCAAGTTTCAATGTTAGCAGCAATCGCAGTAAACTATACGCTTCTTCGCATTTTTAGGAACTGACGAGATAGTTAATAAATCAAAAAACAGATAAGAAAAGTTTTTGTTACTACAGCTGTGGAAGACGAACTCGTTTAGAAAGTGTGGGTGCATAAAACTGCCCATTTCTAAATATGAAATATTCCAGATAGATTTAACCTTTCCAAAGAAAGATTTCATTTATATTTTCCAATATATTTAATGTCGAGATTTATTGGCGAATCCAAGGGTGTGGGACTTAGGGCTCAAGCTCCCCAAAAATTTTTTTTGTAAATCTTAATACTTTAGAACTTTAATTGAAATAATTTGGTTGCATTTGTTGCAAACTCCAACGGTCCGTTTCACGCTAACGCGATCATCAGGAAGTGTTTGTCAGGGTTAAGAATAAGATTTAATTTCCTTGCATCTAACAGTAAATAAATGCAAGTAGATTAATTGAATTACTATGCTCCACAGCAGCCGATAAGATCATTGAGCACTTTTGTTTGGTTACGCAAGTGAAATTTGGCATTTCTTGTCGAACTCGGATACTTCTAAACCACAAAACTGCAAGATGAGCATTTTTATTGTTAGCCCCCAAAAAATTCTGGATTTATACCTCTGAGTTTGCCGAAAGAAAAATATTTGGAGTAACTCCGAGCATTGAGAAATACCATACCTTTTCGCATAGTTCACGCGTAATTTTCCAAAAGTCTGAATGTGTTTACTAAGTACGATGCCTACTACTTGTACAGACTGTTTATGTAGGGTAGTGTAGGCTACATTCTTCTGTATAAGATGCAGTAAGTAATAAATAGTTCAAAAAAGTGCCAGGGTTGACTCTAAAAATGGTAGGCTATATTGATTTTTTGCGATACAAGGCTTTGTAGTGTAGCTTATGGTGTTTAGCGTCAATTGTGACAGCAATAATCTTTTGTTTAACGTTTACCAAAATGGCGAGTTCTCCTAAATAATGTTACCGGTAGGACACCTTCGCCCTGGTGCATAGCGATGTTTGGGTGAATCGGATGCAGCACGAACTATTGTTAGCATCCTCTATGCAGAAAGCGAGCAGCCGCAAGTGGTCTGGATGTAAACCAAAGCACTCCGCTCATCAACACTCCTCTAGCAATTGACTCTGGGTTTGTGTATGCAAGTAGAGGGTCACACATTTTGCTGAACCCCACCGATAGAGTCATACCTAAGGATGACTCTGTAAATTTTAGTTTTTACAAAAAAAAACACTTAAAAGAGCAGCGCTCGCTTGCATGTTGCAAGCCTTATTGCTTCATGCAGCCGTGAAACAACTGTTTTGATAAAAAAATATGCAAATTGAATATTCATTGTACTCGTGGTATTACGCCGAAGCGTGTAACTGAGAGACATAGCTCCGAAAAACGTCGCAGTGGCGGCGAGCCTACTGTATGTTCTATTTGACCGGCCAGGGAATCGAACGCAGAAACTGCGCACCGACAGCGATCTGTGATTCGACTCACGGAACGGTCGAATTGAATACAGCGCCACAACGGCTCGCCACCGCTGTGGCGTTTCTCCAGAGCTGTGTTGCCCCAGGCGCTAAGCCCGGTAAAACCCTACCAAGCCGAGCCGCTTGTTACATGCTTCGGCGTAATGTCTCGAGTATATGCTGCGAGGTAAAAATAATTAAATAAATAAGCAGCTCTGTTAGCAGCGTGGCAGGGCCGCATTTAGACAATGAGAGGCCTTAGGTTATTTGATCACACTGATTGGAAGAGCAAAAAAAAGGTCTGCAAGTCCTCGTAGAAAAAATTGGTAAAGAGAAAAGAAAAGGTCTTTGTTGTTCGTGATGAGGCCCCTCATTTTCTCCGAGGCCCTAGGTATTAGCCTGCTTAGCCTATACGTAAATCCGGCCCTGCTGCATGGCGAGCTTAATAAAGTATAACAGCGTTTTTCGGCAAGTGAGATCACTAAACAAGTAATCTTTTCTACGTAGAAACGTGTACAGATGCAAAATGTGAAAATACAATGAATAACTCTGTATTGAAACATATCGAGTGTCCAATATGTTGCGAAACGGTACAATGTCCCATCAGGATGCTGAAATGTGGTCACAACTTTTGCGAAGCTTGCTTGGAAAATCTTTGTGAAAATGCAAACCCCGAAGGATTGAGGTAGGTCTATATGATCAGAGACACTATATTTGACCGGTTCGTTACAGTTCGTACGAATCTATATTACGAGGTATTTCAATAGCTCATCAGTTGCGAAGCAGAGTTTGGATAAAGATTTTGAAGAGTTTTTTGCAATAATTGGGCACTGACTGGCATTTTGTGGCGCGAGATTTGTTACTTTAAAAAGCCGGAATTTTGGAGAAAGCAACATAAGCGCCTATTTTTCGAATGTGTTGGAACAGAGTAGGTGGTGCTTTTTGTTGTCTTGATTACACCTTGATTCTTTACATATTAGGGCAGGCATTGCGTGCGAAAGCAAAATATTTTCAAATACCTGCTATGCAACTGCAATATGCAATGGCTGCATTTTGCATACTTTTTACGCATGGCTGCTTATAGTATTCGGTTATGTTTTTGCATACTTTTTAGCGCCAAAGCTTAGGTCGCATCGAATATGAATAACACAGAGAGTAAAGTAAATGGGCAAAAAGGGCTTACTCGCAGAATGTCACGGTAATGCTTTTGCCTTCTACATTTCATAATGTCTTTTTTAGACTTTGTGTTGTTGCTTAGAAAAAACTACTGTTACAATGCATAATATTATTCTGTAAAGCCATAATTTCTAAATTTAAACGTCTTTAGATGCCCTGTATGTCGACGACCATTTGATCTGCAAAACACAGTTCAAGATCTTCCTCATAACATTGCTCTTGAAAACATTATTGCAGAAGTAAGTAAAAGCCATTTCAAACAAATTTTATTGGCAGTAGACTACCAACAAAATTTTGCAATCTACAAATACGGTTTGATTTTACACTAGCAAAGTTTAATAACCAGTTGGTTAGTTCAGCTGTCAAGACATTGCTCGCCACCTGCTGCGCCCCGCCACTCGCTGCACGTTTTAAAGTAATACATCGAGTGTGTAGATTTGGTTTTTGGTTTTGAGACTTAATGATATTCAGCTAAAAAAAGTTGTGGGGTACATCTCCTGGCTACGTCCCAAACCTTCATATTTTCGACCCGGCCACCGTTTATTGTTTGCTATTCCATCAGTCAGTGGCGTACGAAGAGGGAATCAAATACGCGTGTTTTTTCAGGCCGGTCTCATCGCTCAGATTTTCCCGGAACTATTGCGCCCTTTTTGGTCATTCTCTGCTTCGAGCGCCAATTCTCAGAAAATGTATGCGCCCTGCCATCATTTATACAACCGCATTCCTAAACTGAGTTTATTACCTGAGAAGAGTTAAAAGCAATGATAAAAAATCTCATCATGTGTTGTAGAATCCGTCCACCTCAACTGCGCATATTAACGACGGTCCTCTCAAACCCCACTCTTCTAGTGCCTCACCAACTGTTTTTACTGATGACACAAAACTTCAACTAATAGGTAAAAGATTGTTTTGTAAAATATGCGCCTTAATGCCTGAAAATTACTTATTATATGAAACTTAAAAAACAACAGGTAGTTGAATTAAGCACTTACACATTTTTTGTACTTGACTGCTAAAGTTTATTGGAAGCATGAATTACTGTGAGCCTGTAAACTGCGATTTGCCCTGCTTAGCGTTTTCGCTGGCGTGAGTTCAGATGAGTAATCTCCTGTGGGAGTAAGTCTCTATTGAACCGAGCTGTCAAACAGAATAACCACCGTAACTCGCCGATTGTGTAACCCAGGGGTGGGCAAACTTTTCACACGAAGGGCCGCATTGGAAAATTTTTTGAAGCCGAGGGCCGCGCTGATTGGAAGAGCAAAATAAAAAAGGCCATCACAACCGCAGTGTCCTATTTTCCACTAAAAATCAAGTAAAGGGCAAAAAAGCCGTCATCTTTTCGCGTCCGCAGATGTCTTATTTTCAACTCAAAATCAAGTGAGGAGCAAAAAAAAATGGTGGCAAAAAGGAGCAAAAAAAAAAGTGATCACGTCCGCAAATGTCCAATATTCCACTCAATATCAGTAAGGAGCGAAGTATATATTTCTGTAAGTGCCCAAGAGCCGTAGTTTCCCCTGCCCTGGCATAACCTTTTTAACGTTTTGTGATGTTGCTTTGCACTGTTTGCAGGAAGAGGTAATGACGCTTTAAAAAATCAGCAATACGAAACCGCTCTTCAAACTTTTCAAATAGTGATAGATGAGGAGTGTGGATTCCAGCAAGTCTTTGCCTTGATCAAAAAAGTTTATTGTTTTGTTGGGATGATCAATCCAGGTGGTGTAACAAGCACAACTCTCGAAATTTCAGAACTAATTAGAGCACAGTTGGAAATTGGAGAACTACAAGGATTAGATGGAGAATGTAACGATGAAATTGACATTCTCATAATGAAGTTGATAGAATTTGAAGATATCACCTCTGCTTTGCTGTTGCTTCGCTGTCGCTGCGAGTTGGTCAAGAAAATTTGCAACGAAGAGTCCAGAATCGCAAGGCTTGAAAAGACAGGGATGTTTATGCTCAAAATATCAAGACAAATGATGCGGCAAAACCGTCAAGACGATTTTAAAAAACAGCATTTATTCATGGATGAAGTTGCATCTGGTATTCGGCTACTTTCAGATGTCAATGTGGATGACAGATGCAGATATGTGGTTTCCTTTTACCTGAATTACGGACTTTGCTGCTTCTCAGTGGAAGATTATCAAAAATCCATGAATTTATTTAAAGAAGCGATACACACGATGGAACTTGTTTATGCAGATCATGCCGTCGATCATGAAGAAATGGTTAAGTGCTACAATAATCTTGGATTAACATACCAACATCTTGAAAAGCCTAGCGAAGCCAGACGATGCTTCGATGAAGCAACAAAAATATTTGAAAAATTTACTGTGCGTGTCAAAGACCAATCAAAACGCAAGAAAAAGAAAGGACTCATGAAAAAAATATTAATAAAGGAATAAATAAAGGCAGTGCTGCTTTCTGTGAACACTGATGAGCATGACAAGGAGAGAGCTGTCCTTTCCTTTCAAGTGGCGTCATTTCGATGAACTTTAAAGCTCGATCCATTTTTAAAAAATAACAAAGACTTCAGCAGCTTAACTTGCACTTTCATTTAATTTGGTTCGGTTATGACGTAAATACCGGTACTACAGAAACATGTCCTACGACATGGAGATGAACATGGTTTTGCATCGGCGTATCCATAAGAAGGGAAGGGACGAAAGGAGCTCAATCCCTTTAAACTTTGCTTATAACAATCTTTTAACTCTTGGGCTTGGCCCCCTCTAAAAAATTCTGGATCTGTCCCTGCTTTGTGCTTTTTTCCCTTAAAAACAGAATGTAGGATTAAAAAGTAAATTGAAAAAAGCTATAGGTCTTTCAACTGATTTTGAGAGTCATGTTTGATGCATTCTGTCTAGTAATAGGAAGCCAAATTTGAAAATTTTGTTAAAATGAAGAAAATTGTTTTGTAAAATCGATACCATTGATTTTGTTTGCCCTCGCTAGCCCACTTATTTTCATCCGTCAAACATTCATGCAGAGATACATTCAAAACTTGTCAATGTGTCTAGGCCCTCGGAAAAACAAGCAACCTTGTCACGAACAAAGAAAACGTTTGTTTTGAAATCGACCATCAAGACCTGATCTTTTTTTGGAAATCGACCATCAAGACCTGATCTTTTTTTTGGAAATCGACCATCAAGACCCGTATGTATGTAAAGACGAATCTGATCATTGATCACTTGGGCCTCATTGATCTAATAGCCTTCGGCCTTTCATTGCGTAAATACGTTCCTGCCTTTGAAACGTCTCATAAATATGCCAATATTTTACTCTTAGCGCAGTGGCGTAGCCAAGGGAGGCATTGGGGCTCCGCCACTTCCCCTCCTTGTTAGAGCAAAATCTGAAGTATATTTAAACACTCCTGTAACACTGTGATTTTTGGCTCGTTGCAATTTGTTCCACCCTTGAATATTCCTCTACCTGCGCCTCTGTCTTAGTTAGTGCATTGGTTTATTCACCTCTTAACTATATTACTATCTCTTTGGTTTTCTCATTATTTGTAAGATCTTAATCATTTCTCTAACCATTTGTATTTCTTTGCATCATTTTAGTTTTTTGTCGTTGTTTTGTCTGTAATGTTTATCGCTGTGTGTGTGCAAGTTGTGCGAATGTGAATAGTTGAATACGATTCTGGAGCTGTGCGGACTCGGGTCAAACCAATGATTCTAAAGTTGGTTCACACAACTTCCCTTCATGACGTTCGACATTAAAAGGAAAGGGTGGAGAAAAAGCCGGCAAGTTTACTTGTTACGCCGTTGAGAAAGAACCTCAGCGGAATTTCCCCATTTTAGAGTGGTATAGTACTGGTAGACAGATGGTTGGCAATTTCCAAGCGAGCTCGTTATAGCGCTTGGATTGCTTTCTCGTGATAGGAGGATAAATATGCAAGCAAATGCAAGCGATGTAAGTTTGATGTAAATAGACTGTTTGTTTTATATGCGTAAATAGCATAATAACATGTGTTTTTAACCTGCTCCGATGGGCGAGAGGGTAAAGCGTCTGGCTCTGTACGGTAGGATTGGGTTCAATTCCAAGTCGGGTGAAACTAATGAGCATTCGCAGCTAACCTGGTTGATGTTTAGCATGAAGGAACAGTGTGGAGAACAAGCCGGCAAGTTCGCTTGTTGTGCAGTTGGGAAAGACACTTAAAATGATTCCATCATTACAGAGTGGTAGACACTAGACAGATACCGGTATAGCCAGCAACTCCTTGG
Source organism: Trididemnum miniatum (assembly GCA_964006365.1). Classification (NCBI taxonomy): domain Eukaryota; kingdom Metazoa; phylum Chordata; class Ascidiacea; order Aplousobranchia; family Didemnidae; genus Trididemnum; species Trididemnum miniatum. The sequence goes on along the minus strand of OZ023248.1, from coordinate 11,617,090 downwards.
CTAGCTCTCAAAATCTGATCCGTCGCTCTCTCGAAAAAAAATTGGTGAAATTTCTACTATTTCTTGCAAGTCTTTCGCAATAGTGTATCACAATGGCGATGACTAAAGGTAGTAGCTTAAAGAAGTAGAGAAACCTCTGCTAGTTTTAAAAACAATTCTTCCAACTATGATTGTCTCGATTGAGTTCTACTTTAGTAAAAACCATTTCAAAATACGCATGCCTATTAATGATTAAAAATTGACTATCACGCTCACTGACTGTAAGCAATTAAAAAGACTCTTTTGCTTAAATTTTTTTTGTCGTTGATTAATAGCTCTTGCCATCTTGAGAGACCACCAGTTTCCTGAAACAGTTTTGCCCCCAGATTCGCAAACAACTTGATCTTGTCAATTTTTATTACACAATCTCTGTATATACTCTTGCATAATGCATAGTCATGGTGCATTGTTAAAATCTTAACAAAAACTATTTCAATTACGAAATAAAATCTTTTTTTTTTCTCTCATTAGTGATAGTTGTCGTAAATCTGCGATCATGCTGGACAGGGTTTCTTTTGGTAGGTTTGGTTTTTTGTGGTTACTCGATGGTCTCAACGGTGCTTGGTCTGGGGTTATGTTGGGTCTCTTCGAATTAATCTAGTTGCACTGTGACGACATTGAGTAACCTCGAAATGCCGTACACTGTTATGGTTCCTACCATTGCACTATATCATAGCAGTGTTAAAGCTGTGGTCTTTCCAGTGTCTTTTTATATCTCGCCGTCACATGTTTGCTTTTTGTTCTTTCTTACCCTATTTTAGTTTAATCGGGTGTTGCGACCATGCCTACTAATCCCCTCATCTTCAAGCTCATTCTCGCTAGCATGTTATCACGTTGATCGTTTTGTTGCTTCTTCCCTTTTATGTGTCCGTTTTTATTTGAAATCCTATATTGCTACGTTCTATTTATTTTGACGGTGCAGAAATAAAAGACACTAGTACTACTAGTGCTAAATGAGTTATGTGCAAGCGAGCAAGCTTCCGAAAATTCGCACCAACGTCCGTTCCAGAAACATGAGGTGCTATTTTCAACTTGAGTGTAAAGACTCTCGATATCTCGAACTGCACATACAGCACGAGAATACGTGGAATAAAGCCAGTTAGGTAAGACTGCAAAGCATTATTAGCAGCTTCCATTCGAGGATTCTTGGCACATGCGGGAAGTGTGAAAGAATAGCGTATAATACTGTGAACGTGTGCTGTTAGCAAGGTAGACTCAGGGTTCGATTCCGAATCGGGTTTAAAAAATGTGCTCACAGCTTCTCTGCTTGACGCTCAGCTGTGGAAAACAAGCTAACAAATTTACGTGTTATGCTATTTGAAAAAGCACTATTTTAAAAAAGCACGTGTTATGCTATTTAAAAGACCACTTTAAAAAAGCACTTCACGAAATTCCTCCAACTTGTGGGTAGAAGGCTGTCAACTCCTAAGCCAGCTTGTTACAGCGTCTCCCTTCACTTTTCTATGATGGAGAATTAAAAATTTTGCCACAATAAATAAATAAAACTACTCATGGGCATTGTAATGAGCGACGCCGAAAATGGGACAGCCTATAAAATGTGTGCTTCAAGAACGGCACGTCCCGTGGTTCTATCTTTACTCACGGCTGCGACTTGGTATGAAAGCAACACCAATCAGTGACAAAATCACTCTTGAAAGAGGGAGAGCTAATTAATGCAGCACGATACAAGGCCCCTTCCCAACGACTAACCTTAGAAAAACCAAAAATTGGTCGACAGTCTTCAAAAATGAAGTCGCGCGACAACGGTCTCTAGTCTTCATTCATTTTAAGGTAACTTTTTAGAAAGTGGCCTTATATCGCACTCAGTAGCGTAGCCAGGAGGAGGCTACCGGAAATTGCCCCCCCCCCCTTTTTGACGAAGCTTAATCTGAAGTGTAATTAAAACATTCTTATAACCTACCGGAAACTTTGTTTCAAAAGCTCCTTCATCTTTACCATTTTTTCATTTACGACTAATGTTTGCGCCATTTGAATTTCGACATTAACTTCTCCACAAAAAGCGCTTGTTACGCATTATTGCATCGTAACAACGCAATGGGATCAAATATTTAAGTGGAAGTAAAGAAAAGGCAAGATTGTACACAGTGTTGTGTTGGAATTTGCTTGCAAAAACCGAAAAATCAGAGTTTGAGTAGACCTAGATGCGAGCCATTGCATAATTACTGTTACAGTAATTTGTTGATGTTAATGCGGTATTTCTTTCTGTGGGACCGTTTCATTGTGTTTGCTGTTCTAAATCAAAATCAAAAAAATCAAATTTTCATTATACTCGCGGCAGTGGCGTCACTAGGGGGATGGGGGGGTGGGCGGCCCGCCCCGGGTGTCACCATTTTGGGATGACACCATTTTATGATGAAAACAGTTTAAAATTGCTACCACAAACGTTTGACGATGCTGTTGCAAGCGTCAATGTAAGCTTCATGCGTTCAAAAGCATACAAGCCTTCGCAGCCAAAAGCGACTTTTTTTTGCTTTGCAATTATAGGCCTCATTCAATTGCTATCATTGGTCGCATTGTTTGCAAAAAGCTCGCGAAGAAATATGTAAAAGTTTTTATCCTTTTATCGACGCTTTTATCTGTGATAGGAAATAGGTGGCTAAAACGCGCATTTTAGGTGAAAACTTTTAATTTATGTGAAGTCTCGATCTCGATGATCTCACTCAGAAGTAGGGTCAAAAAATTTAAACACAATTTGCCTGCATGAAAATTATTCAAAAAGCACTAAAATAGCCATTACAGCATGTAAATTTTCAAAGTTTTTCCCGGGGAGCATGCCCCCGGGCCCTCCTAGAGCTTTTCTTGTTTCTTAAATTTGTTCTGCCGAAAAAAAAAAAAAACACTTGAAAAAAATGTAGAAATTATACCCACCCCTCCTTTAAAATTTCTCGCTACGCCACTGCCATGGTACATTAAGTGGAAAACTCTTGGAGGGTGCATTAAATGGAAAACTCTGGTAAGCAGTCGAATCGCTTTGAAGTAGTAATGTTTAAAATTGAAGTGTGTATACCTGCATTTGCAGCGAAATACAAACTCATAGTAATCAATCATTCATGCTAGTCAAAACTACGTTGTGAGAAAGTTCCATAAGATAGCAAAAGAATATGCCACATGGGTACATAAATCAAAAAGACCCAGTGGTTTTCAGCAAAGAAAAGTTCGAAAAGCAAGGGAGGAAGCATTGGAAGAATATGAAGGGTTAATGCTTCGCTTTGTTAAGCTGAGCGGAAAATCTCAGCAGCCAGACCAGAGGTTTCCAAACTTTTTTGTTGTCGGAGCCGAATTTCCAATTTCGGAGTACGTATGGAGCCGCATGAAAACACTTAAGTAATTATAACGAAAATTATAAAGCATGAAAGCACATACCAACGAACAGCAACACCAACTAGAAACAATACACAAATTAATTTATTGTTCAACTTGACATTGGCTTTGAGCTTTAACAAGTTTGTCAAAGCGATGTGCAGTTGTAGACTGTGCAGTAAGCAGTAGCTGCTTAAGGTGGTCATCGGTCTATCAATTGCGATATATTGATATTTCATTCTGACCATCTAACTCAAAAGTGCCTCACATACGTAAGTTGATCCAAATACAGAGGCGTTTTTCGGGGCATTGGTTTACAAGTTGTGTAGTTGTGTAATTTTCCGTCTGGAACTCTACTCCAAAATTCAAGTAAGTCTTCACTTTGAAATAATTGCTTGAGCTCGATATCTGACTGCATGTCTAGCACTCCTATTAAAAATTATCAGGAGCAGAGGCCACACTAACTGCATTAGGATTTGCAAACATTTTCATCATGGGCAAAAAAGAATTCATTCCGTTAATACGGCGATTGAACTCATCAATCAAGTTACTGATAAATCTGTAGTATGCTTCAAATGATGCATTGGTTCGATGGTCAAACAGCGTTGGAGAATGTGTTGTAATACCACCGGCAAGCTGCGTTTTCCGAAGACAAAGCTTGTTAACAAAAACAGTTGATGTGCTAGGCTTTTCGGAACTTTCCTCTCATCTTAGTCCTGACTCCGAGCAAGAGTAATTTTTGAATATGAATTTTGTTTTTTCATATTATTATAAATAGATTTTATTATATTTTCTGTGGAATTTTCAAGGATCAATGAGAGCCGCAAGAAGGCTAGCCGAGAGCCGCATGCGGCTCTCGTAGCCGCGGTTGGGAATCACTGAGCCAGACGATGAAGCCGGTATTTTTGAAAGCGAAAACACAATGGGCGCTTTTTAGGTCCAACCCAGCCCACAAACATGCTTATATAGAGCGATGTAATTAAGTACCAAATACTTAGCTGTGATTACATAGCCTAGGCTATTTTGTTTAACTACTAGGCTATATCCAGTGGCGTAGCCACAGAGGGGATTTGGGAGTTACAACCCCCCATTGAGCCTCAAATGACGTCATACATAATCGAAACTGTGCAAACAAAATGCATCATTATTGAAGCACTCAAAGTTAGGGGCCAAAAATATGACAAACTTTCCTTAAAAATTGTTCAAAAAGCGCAAAAATAGCCATTGCAGTATGCAAATTTTCAAAAATTTTCCGGGGGAGCATGCCCCCTGGAGGCCCAGACCCCCCTAGAGTTGTGTTTGGCACTTGAGTTACTTAAAATTAACTCCGCCGGAAAAAATATGCTTGAAAAAAGTGACGAAAATTGATGCCCCCCCCCTTAAAAAATTTCTGAATACGCTCCTGACACAAAGCATTTTCAAAAGGCTTACTTACGCTCGTTTCCGAGTTTAAACGTCTTTGCATTTAATTGACATTCAACCTAATTCAAAACTACATGTAACCCACCAAAACTTTCTGGATCCGCTCCTGTATACAACGTATGGTCAAATGTGATGTCATCCCCCGTTGCAAACTGGCTACGCTAGTAGCTACATCTATACCTTCATAACGTGCAAAAAAGCTAATTTATGTTCATTTATTTCTTTTTGTGTTTAATGTTTATGAAAACAAATCATCTGTGTGGTTTGATGAAGCTATCTGGGCTAACTATCCAGTGAGTAAAAAACGGAGTACCGGTATCTCTGTCGAAGAAAACAGCCGATAGTATAGGCCAAACACTTTTTTTGAGGCGTCGATTTTTTTTCTCGGTTGTGGTCCGGTCCCACTTCGATATACGAGTCATGAGGGTCTGTCTTAAAGCTAGAGAGAAATCTGTAACTTATGTGATAAAAATTGAAACTCCATGTGTTGGTGAAACGAAGATCTATTTTTTGGTCAGAGTCGTTTTTTATTTTGTTCGTTTATTTCAATGTTTTCGCCATAAGATTTGCCTGGCGATATTGCACCGAAGTGTGTAATGAATTGCTAGGTGTATTTTGGCGGCATGGGTTTTGAGTAACACAGCCAGAGTGGTAGGGATTCGGAACGTGAAGTTATGGTTCCCAGGTTAATTGTAGAAACATCGGATAGAATGTGGCCGGTGGCCCTGCTCGCCACCGCTAGCTCGATTTTCTTATGGGTTTAATGCGGTGTTCCTGAGGTGTGAACCCGCTAAAATGGGCCCCAAAAACTTGTTAGAGTGCCCTTCGGCATAATATCGCGAGATATGCAATATGCCAAGAGACTACTCGCGCAAATTAGTCTATAACAAAACACAGCTTTTTTCAATTCGCCCCAACTCCGAGTTCTTGATGTCTATCTTGCAATGCAAAAGTATTTCGGCAAAATGGCTTATGCCCTCCACTGGCCTCCAGCCTTTAAACGTTGAACATGGGCGCGGGAAGTAGGGTGCCAAGGGGGCTCAAGCCCCCCTGGACTTTTTTGGCCCCCCCTGAATCATTTGAGCCCCCCCTGACAATTGAACAAATTATGCACTGAGTGCGACGTGATTAATGCTCGCAACGTACATACTTAACGAAGCAAATAATTTTTATGGCGCTTTTAACCGACAAAGAATCACTATTCTTTTAAAAATCACTCAGCTATTATTCACTAGGTCATCGTGAAATCTGGTAAAATTTTCAATGTTTGAAGTTCATTTTTAACAGTATTTTATATCAGCGTTCGCAAACCTTTACAGCAGTCATGGACGATGGACCAGTAGAAGTATAATGGCTGCCAATTCTTGCAGCTGCCAAACATTTTAGGCCAAACTACTCTGAATGCTCATGAAAGTCGTTACTGATCATGGGAATCACGCAAATCGTAGACGAAAATACGGTGAAGTGCAAAAAAACGGTCCTTAATCCTTCACATGTTCCGAATTCCACCAAAATTTATGTAAAGAGCTACAAACAGATTTTCACTGCCCGGACGCGTTACATGAACTGTAAATGTTGGTGACCAACCAAATGTGTGTACATGCCAAATCGGCTCGCGATCGACAGCCAAGCATCCACAGATCGACCGGTAGATTGCGATCGACTGGTTGGGCACCCTTGATCAAGCTTTTATGAGCTTGTGCAAGTTCTCTTTTCTGGTTGAGTTTTTTAATGGTTTTGAAATTTTTCTATCTAATGAAGCGGCTAAATCACTACTGAACTGGCACCGATGATTTTTACTAAAATTAAGCTAATACGCCTACCTAAATACCTATATCTACACATTTCATTATGTTAAAAAATGGTTCAGTGCTTTATTTTGATCGTATGTTTTTTGTTATTTTTAACCTTGGTGGGGTATTGTTTGTTACATGTAACTCTGATCAGTAGGGCGATTCACGGTCAATAAAGTCAATTATTTTTTGGAAGTAGAAAATAACTCTAACAATGTGGAAACAAAATTTCACGGTCGTAGGATCAGTATTGATAAAGTTATAAAGTCAATAAATGTCAATTTTTTGTTTTTAGATCAATTTTTTTTCATTAGGTCAATTTTTGCCATCTTGCTTTTTTTGCGCGATTCTACCTTATACTCAAAAAGAGATAACTCAGATAATTGAGAGATGGAAGTTCGTAACTGTTGGTGGTACCAGGGAGGTGTATGCTGTCGTCAGACTGTTATCGGTATTACAGTTTTACTCATGCTTAATTCATTAATATAATGTTTAATGTAATTTCATTGATTCGATTGTGAAGATCCGTTCAGACAGCTTTGCAAGATTGCAATTTTGGCAAAATTCGTGTATGATAAAATAAGCTTTTCGTCGTGTTTTCATTTGTTGCATATTTTTGTCGCTACGTATCGGTAGTCAAAAACATTAGAATTGAAAAGACAATGCATTAGTTATTCGAACATACTTTGATGTTACAAAGATTGCAATACAGCGATAAGCGAAACACTTGAATATCAATTTTTTGATAAAATAAAGTCAATTTTTTGAGTTTTTTACGTCAATAAAACATTGCCCTACTGATCAGTTAAGCAAAAGTTACATCGGACAAATTTTGTTTGCCTATACTTTTCGGTTTTGTCATTGAGGTATTTGCATTTTACAAATGCTTGCACTCACAAAATGCTTCGTAATAATTCGTGCATAGTTAGAAAAGCCTAATGGAAGTAGGCCCTGAACAATCTTGTTTTCCATGATAAAAAATTATCTTGAAAAAATTTCGGTCACGTGAGCGAGCATGCAATTGATGTCTATCAAGACAGGTCAGCTGTGCGTCCTGCTCTTAAAAACGTACATTGGAGAAAAGGGGGGTCTGGGGGGCTTCGCCCCCCAGACGTTGACACGATCTTACTATTTTGAGCCCCCCAGTCCAAAAAACGTTCCCGCGCCACGGCGTTGAATGGTTTATTGCTTTTGCAACTACAAGACGGGTGACACCATAAAGCTCCGCCCCGGGTGTCACCATTCCTAGCGATGCCACTGACTCGCGGTATTACGCCGAAGCTTGTTACGAGTGGCGGGGCCCATCTCCGCGGCTTAGCGCCTGGGCTACACAGCTCCAAAACAACGTTGCATCGGTGGCGAGCCGTTGGCAACACTGTACCGATTTGACCGACCCGGTATTTGAACCCCAGACCTCCCGCACCAATAGCGTATGCGCTAAGGAACTGAGCTTACGGCCGGTCTTGTTTCTTGTTCAAGCATACCATACGGTGACGAAATCGTTGGATTTTCTTAATTACGTAATACCGTACAGATGGCATTTTGATTAGTATTAGGATAGCGATTAGCGAACTTAAGGATTGCCAGCCTAGGTCTACAGTAAATAATTAATTCCATATTCATCAGTAAACAATAACTTGAGGCAAAAATCGAAATACGGTAAGACAGCGTAAGCCTAACGCCTCGGCCTGAACAGATCATTTTTTGAAGTTCTTGTCCTATTGTGATTAGTCCCTCCCCTCCCCTAAATATTTCGCTGGCTACGCCCCTGATCGCACTGTAGATTTGATTATCTCAGTCTCCTTTTATTCAAAAATTTGACATTAATTTGTGTTGGTTTACTACCTTTTTTGTACTCCTCACCTTCCAATCTTTTCCAATGTTTTCGCACCCTTCAAAAAAAAAAAGTAACGAAAAATGACAAAGCAATTTAAATGCATCAGATTATAGCAAAAATTCAAGCGAGTACTACAGTAGGAATAACATAAAGACAAAGGCGAATAAAGAGATTTCACTCATCAATCATCTTTAAAAAGTGACAGAACTTTAAGCGAGTAAATATTAACTAAATATAAAACAAAATAAGATATTAACACCCTTTCAGGGTCCAAGGGATAATGTAACAGATGTGCTACATGCATTATATTCAATGCATTTCGACATAATGCTGCGATATTTCTGCAATCCTCAAACTTTTTCTGAAATTTTTAATGTGCAAGTTGCCAGAAAATAAACGGAAAATGGCAACACTAATTTTTTTCTTTTTGTAATTTGATTAGCCTACTTATTTCACACCCTACAAAACCATGGTAGCTCAAAAATTAAGTGAGATGAAGTTCTGTCCGCTAAAGGGTTAAGCCAGAGGTGGCCAACCTGCCGCAGCGGCTCGAGAGCCGCATGCGGCTTTTTTTCACATTCTTTGTTTCTTCTATAAGCTGCAGCCTAGTTCGGTAATAATATTGCGTTTGGCAACGCATGAGATGCTTTAGCACGTAGGAATCGCTTTGTTGAGACAGTGACCAGAGTTATCAACAAGAGGTATGATGATGTTAATGCGATCATTATCCTTTGTGCATGATATTAGCTCTTAGCTCAAACACAGAAAGAAATGTGGCTTTTAGCATCTGACCAGCAGGCCACCCCTGGGTTAAGCAATAAACATAAACATCGTCACTCTTAGTAAAATAAATAGGCCATGGCATTGACTTTTCAAGCCCTCTTTTGCTAGTACAAATCAGGGGCGCCTTGGTAAACTTCGAACAAGGGGGGCCCTGAATAATGCAAAAAAACTATTAATTTATACCAAATGTTCTTAGACTTTTTCAGTCACGCCCCATTTGGCGTTAGTTATTTTTGTCCACGCCCCACCACCAGTGCCGTGTGAAAACTGTTGCCCTCCCCCCCAAAAAGCTCCAGATGGGGCCCTTTGATATCTACAAGCATTAGGGCAGTTTCGTGCTTTTTCGACTCGGTTGCTAACTTCCCTAATTAGCTCCATCATTTGAAGGGACAAAAATTTCTTCAGGAGAGGCGCCCCAAGCTTTCGAACACGCAGTTTCTTTCGGTGTGTGGCAAAATCAGGGCAAATTTGAAGCAAAATATATATTAATGATGATTTCAGGGGGTCCGGGGGCATGCTGCTCCGGAAATTTTTTGAAAATTTAATTGCAATTTACATCATGTAATTGCAATTATAGTGCTTTTTTAGCAACTTTTTGACAAAATTTTCTTTAAAATCTTTTGCCTTTAATTGTGAGTCTTATACAGCAATATTGGGGGGCCCCAACAAATGTCAAAAGGACCGAACTTCGGAGATGCCTTGATAGGCATTGCCCACCACGCTACAAAAAACACGCAGAAAATATAACAATTTATTTGCCATGTCTTAATTGACTTAATGGGATGGATGCAGCTGTTTTGGGGAAACAAGTTTTGATGCTAAACGAAAAAAAAAAATTGAAAATACTCCTTCAATAATTAAGTCACGCCCCTTTGCAAACTTTTTACAAAATACGTTCACAAGGACTTGGCCGATTGTAAGAGCCCCCCTGCCCCCCCCCCCTTACAAACAGTTTTTGTAGAACTAGGGGGGCCGAGCCCCGCCCCACCAAAGCAACCCTGGTACAAATGGATTAACACTACGCTGAGGCAAAAGAAATTTATTGAGGCTAATTAAAGCAATATACTGTAGAAATATCAGTGAGTCGTGCACCCGAAGCTCGACGACATAATTGACAAACATACAGGAAACAGCAATATGAATATAGGAAATAAAAATTATAAAAATGAGGCCTGAAAAATCAAGCTCTAATGAAATCAGATGAAGCACACAAATCGCAGTTACTGTATCTACAACACCAACAACCAGCAGCGATTTATTTTGGTACGTCTATTTTTTGCAAATTTGACCAATGACCATGCAGAGCTGCGACTAACGGTAGCAAGTTTTGCAAAACATTCAAGCTCTGCAAACAACGCGAAACATTGACAGTACTTTTAGACCGAGCAAAGTACAAGCCACCAGTCGGGCGTACACTGCTAACGATGCTTAGTAGGTGAAGCTTAGTAAAGCTGCCCAAAGCCGTGACAAAAGGTTTCACGAACATGTCTTACTCATTTTTTAATATAAAATTTGATTTCATCAGGAAGGGGAAGGGGAGCGTGGAGCAGCTTTTCCACATATTAATTTTTTAGGATAACCTGAGCAATGACGGCTTTTGTATTTAGTTACATATTTATCCTCCTATCAAAAGAAAGCGATCAATGCGCTATATACGAGCTCGCTCAAGAGTTGCCAGCCATCTGCCTACCTACCTCATCAAGATAGGGGAATCTCGTTAAGTGCCTTTCCCAAAGACACAACAAGTAAACTGGCCGGCTTGTTCTTCACACTGTCCCGTTAATGCCAAGCGTCAAGGAGGAAAGCTGTGAATACCAGTTTTAAAGTCATTAATTTGACCCGACTCGGAATCAAACCCAAGTCTACAGCTCCCGAGGCGGACTCTCTTATCACTCGGCCATTTTACTGTGTATCGAATGATGCCTGGTGAGAGCAAGCGTTTTGGCGCCCCTCCCAAGTACGCTAGTGATTGCCATGATTAATTTCTTTTATTTATGATCTTCAATCCTAAAAATGTCTTCTTTTTAGATTCATTTTGTTTAGAATGCTTAACAAATTGGTCAAAGGTGTTTGTTGCAACATCAAAGCATTTTTTGGCTTCATTCGGCATTTGCAGATGTTCATATACCAATCCAAGGTGATTATGACACTGCCCAAATAGCTGAAACTCGATAGCCCGATCAGCAAAAACCAGCTCCAACATGTGTATTGCCTCTTTAAAAAGTTCCATAGATTTTTTGTAGTCTTCCACATTAAAACAACAAAGTCCGTAATTTAGAAAAAAGGAAACCGCATATCTGCATCTATCATTCACGTCCACATCCGAGATCAGCCGAATGTTTGTTCCTACTTTATCCATAAATGAATGTTGTTTCTTAAAATCATGCTTACGATTTTGCTGCGCCATCGTTTTTGATATTTCGAGCATACAGTTTCCAGTCTTTTCGAGTCTGCACATCTTGGATTCCTCGAGGTATATTTGCTGGATTAACTCAATGCGACAGTCAAGAAGAAGTAAAGCTGATCTAACCTCTTCAATGTCTATTAACTTCATTATCAGTTGTTCGATTTCCGTATCGCATTGCCCTCCGATTTGTTGTAATTCATCCGTTTTTAATTGTGATTGTATTAATCCTGAGATTTTGTACGTAGTTTTCAATATCTCATCCGATTTTTTCATACCAATATGACAGTAAGCCTGCTTTATCAACGCAAATATTTGCTCTGATCCTAATTCTTCATCAACAATGGTCTGGTAAACATGAAGAGCTTTTTGAAACTGCTTTTTTTCCAAATAGTCATTTCCTTTTCCTAAAAGAAACGATGTGAGCTCTATAATTGCTTGCTTACTAAACTATTACGAAAAGATTTTTGATTTTCTGTCACAATCACCTCATAATTCCTTAATCACAAGCGTTACAAGCCCATACCTGATCACTGTTCAGGAATATGTTCGCAAGAAAACACAACGCATTAAAAAAAAAATCAAAAACCTTACAACTAATACAGATAACCTAATTGATGCGACCAAAAATTTTTGCAAGCGAACATCTCTCTCCACGCATAGGTTTCACTTCCGCTATCTTCGAATTAGCCCATTTTACTGTAGCTGGGTGCTGAGTGTTCAAGCTCAACAACATAACCTCAATCTGGAGTTTTTAGTTCATGATTCCCAAAGTGGCAGTGCGAAAGTGAGGCTTCAAAGATTGGTTGGTCCACTTGCACGACTATTTAATATAGCGTGTTACAATAGATTTCATATAGAGGAGTCCATAGCTACCGTTAGAACGTTTTAGCGGTCCGCAGCTCCAAAATTGTTATGAAACACTATCGAAAATACTTTAATTACAAAAATAAGAGTCAGTAATATTTAAAACATTTAAAATTTTTAAGACGTTTCGATGTATACTTAAATCATTGTCAATTTAAAATAGCAATTTGCGAAAAAAAATACAGGTATTCTGTGAAAGACACAACACAGCAAACAAGATGAACAGCATGAGTAGTTTTTATGTGTCGACGTAAATCTGATTGTTTTCTTTTTTCCATTGAATGTAATTTTATTTCAAATGCAAACAGCAAGCAGCAGAAGGCAGCAGCGTAACTCTTAACTTAAACCCTCATTTAGCCAATTTTTTTTCGGAAGTTAGTATTTTTTCCTCTGTGTCCGCATTTTATGCAGGAATGCAGGCAGAATCCGTCGGACGGATAAGTACTTGGCTTTTGATTCACGAATTTGGTATTTAAAGGTAAGTTTTGTAATGGGTTTCCATTTCGGCGGAGGGCTAAATATACAGTAAGCAGTCCCAAGCTCTTTCCGTGTGTCGAATTTTAGACAACATACTCAGTTGTTCATCTTGTTCACAGAGTTGTATCTTACGCTGAAGATTTTATTTGTTTCGCTATTTGATAGTTTAGATGGACAATGGTTTAACACGTTCAGCCCGTCGTGTACCACCGGTGGTACACTCGTAACTTTCATATCGCACGTTGTGTACCACCGGTGGTACACACATGTAGTTCTAAGTCAATGCGTTTTGTAGGATTGGCGTGTAGAAGTTTGAAATCAGAGGTGGTTTTTCGTGCACCGCTTAATGGTTGAAAAACTTCTCGTTGAAAAATTTCGGGTTTTGTTTAATTTATCCGTGGCTTTATGAAACAGTAAGTAAATGAATTTGTGAGCTTATTTCAGCCCAAAAACAACAGTTTTTGAGAAAGGAAAGAGTATTCAAAAAACGCATGCCGTGTATAAGCACGACAAAAACTGAAAATAAGCATATATATTGAAGGTCTAGTTTGTTGCAAAAGTTTTTAAAAATATTTTTCGTTGAAGCATTTATTGCACATAGCCAGATTCGAATTGTTTCCGGTTTCAGGACTTGTTCGTCCATAAAACATAGCACTATTCATGTCACACAGAGTGTTTTGAAACAAAAATTGTTTTAAATTTCTGAAATAATGACAGTATTTAGTAAAAAATTCGTGTACCACTGGTGTTACATGACGTCTAAGACGCAAATGTTTAATGAATACACGTCGAGTACCACCGGTGGACACTCATAAAAAACACTTTACCTTGCTTACAGCGACTATACTGCATGTGCAGAACATTTAAACCTTTGCTTGATCAAGTTCAAAGTACAATACGCAATTACGTCACAGAGGATGGTGCGTGTGAAATGCGAACGAGCTGAGCGTGTTAAGTATAAATCGAAGCGCCTCAAAAATTTCAAATGTTTCAAACATTACTGGCTCTTATCTTTGTAATTAAAGTATTCAAAAATTCTTTAAATTGTGTTCCGAAGGACTGTCCCAAGTGTTTCTGCTGAGAGAAAATACCAGAAAAGCTGTGACGAGCTTTTTTCGACTGCCTTTGAATTAAATTTGCGACAACGGCTTGCCACTGCTACGAAGTTTCTTCGGAGGTGTGTCACCCAGGCGCGAAGCTGCGAAGATTGGCCCCGCCACTCGTTACGTGCTGCATGCTTCGGCGTGATAACGCGAGTATAATGAAGATCAGATCAGATCATCACCTTTCAGCTGAAGTTGCATGCTCCCTGAAAGTACTGTGGGTGCAACAGAAGAATTAGAAGAACTGCTGGCGGGAGACATCTTGTCCAAATGTTCACTAGATGTGGTTTGAATCTAAACAACGTAGCAAATTTCAAAGTACTCAGTTTACAAAAAAACAGCAAAAGCAGTAAACGCAGTTTTTCTGAAATGATAACTTGCCATACTAGTTAATATAGCAAGCAAACCCACCTTCAAAAATAGAAGCCATTAGTACTAGTGTCTCGTTATTAATCAAGTGATATATTTTGAGTTTATATGCTGGTGATGAAGTAGTAGTAGCAGTATATTTTATTTAACGACCAGAAAACCACCAAACTAAAACAAGGAACAAAAACATTGGCCGAAAAACAGGTTACAGACGAAACCGTCTTACTTGCCGAATTTGAGCTGGTTCTGTAGTTATATTCAGGGACGCCGAGAGAAATTTCGGGCCCCGGGGCAAAAATTTCGTTTGGGCCCCTTTGTCAGTGGTGTGCCAAAATCAAGTGATAAACAAAAAAAAGGTTATAGCGTCCGCCAGTGGCGCACTCAGGATTTAGCAAAAGGGGGGGGCCAACCGGGGGTCTGGGGGTGAAGCCCTCAGCCGCCGGAGATTAAGGGGGTCTGGGAGCGTAGCTCCCAGCCGCCTACGATCTTTTATGGTTTTCACATGAAAACACACTCATTTTAGCAGACCTTTTTATCGAAAGAGGGCATGCAGTGAGTGCAGTCACTGTGGACAACGCAAAAATTTTTTCGCAGTTTATGTCTAAAAGCAGAAGCTTAACTAAAACAAGTGAAAGGAGGCTGCAACCGTTATTGGTTTGAGAAATTGTAGATTGAACTTAAGTTTTAGCACCTAATTGCAGGACCATAGGGGGGCCATGGCACCGAGGACCACCCTGCGTGCGCCTATGGCGTCCGCAGATGTTCGAATTTCGGCCCGAAATCAAAAAAAACATCATCGCGTCCGCAGGCCGTAGTTTGAGCTGATAAATTTTGCATTTTAAACCTGACAATTTTGAACCCCGCGCTCCACTGTGTCCCCGGACAGTGACCCCTTTTGCCCCCCTCTCGGCGTGCCTAGTTATATTTATTTGGTGAGTGAATGAATTGCTGCATGTGACGAGAGACATGATAAAATCCAAAACTTTCGTTGTTTATCTCAGGTTTTGATTAGAATTACTTAGATATGCTGGAATCTTCTAGAAACTTCTTTCCTTGAGCATTTTTTCTTCTTGTCTATGACGCCATAATCGACATTTTGCAATCTGTGGTGTTGTTTACTTCAACTTTTACTGCTGTGTCATAATTACGCAACTATCTGGAATTTTCTGGAATCGTAAATTTTTCTATAAACAGGGGCGAAAATTTGTTATTGTATGAAAGTAAGTATTACAGTGGTTGGAGCAATGTTTCTTAATCGGGGTTCGACCGAACCCTGGTATTCGACGTAGCTGTCTCTGGGGTTCGGTGGAAGTTCTTCAATATCTTAACACTTTCAGGGGCGTACCCAGGGGCCGCTAGCCACTTGATTTTGGGAGGTAAATTGGACGTCGGAAGACGTGATGGCCTTATTTTGTTCTTCACATGATTTTGGATTTTGGGAGGAAAATTGGACGTCGAAAGACGGATGACCTTTTTTTTTTTGGTGAGGATAATTGGCCATCGGAAAAATAGAAATAGCCTAGGGCCTCTCATTGTTTAAATCCGGCCCTGATCATAGAACTGATTACAGTTCCACACAACAAAATAATTAAAGTAGTGTTTGTTTAATTCTAATTGAAAGTTCAAAATTATATACCTCGAGCTTTCACTGAAGCAAACTCAGAAATTATATCGTCAAAAGTTAATGACTCGACTGAATCACTTTCATTGGACAGTACTGCTAGCGCGGACAGCCTCTTTTCTCCCGTCGTCGATCCCAAGTGAGATTTTACTAACTTAATCTTTGAAAAACTTCTTTCGCAACTTGCGATTGAAACAGGAACAGTGAGGTAAAGTATAAGACTCACAAGTAAGTTAGGTGTTGATTCTCATAAGCCAGGGGTTCTTAACCGTTTTTGTACTCTTTACCTCTTGCCGATTAAAAAAAGTATAATTTACCCTCAGTGCAACACTTTCACCTTTTTAATACTGAAAATTGAAGTTCGTTTTAGTTTATACTTCAGAAAATTTATCCCCTCGGCAGGGCCGAAACTAGGCTATGCGGCCCTCCCCCCGCCCCGAAATCATCTTTCAGGCCCCCTAAAATTTTTTTCTTGGATGGTGATGCAAAAGAGCGAGCCCCGAAGGGGCGATGTCAAGCTATGGGGGTCTGGGGACATGCCCCCCCCCAGAAAATTTTGCGGAATTTCACCTTATTTTGGAGGCTTTTTGTGCGTTTTGAGCCTTTAAAATTCCTCAGTTTTAACAAGGTTTAGTGGTCTGTTTAACTAGGTCCCTTCCAAACCCACTAAAATAATGCTGCAAGCAAACCCTACTCTAACATTTCGCTATCTATGCGAAGAAAAAACGTTTTTAAGGCTTATTTTTGCGCCTTTCAGTTGAGAATGAGGGGCCCTTGGCAGGAGCGGATCCCGAAAGTTTTAGTGGGGGGGGGAAGTGATTTTAATTTAGGTTGAATGTTAACCCGGAAACGGGCGTAAATAAGCCCTTTTAAAATGTTTCATGTCAGGGGCGTAATCAGAATTTTTTTCAGGGAGAGGGCACCAAATTTCGTCACTTTTTCAAGCGCAATTTTTTCCCGGCGGAGTTATTTTAAGCAACTTAAGTAACAAAAACGACTTTAGGGGGGTCCGG
This sequence comes from Trididemnum miniatum, assembly GCA_964006365.1. Lineage (NCBI taxonomy): Eukaryota > Metazoa > Chordata > Ascidiacea > Aplousobranchia > Didemnidae > Trididemnum > Trididemnum miniatum. Next base: position 11,600,041 of record OZ023248.1, on the reverse strand, counting down.
AAGCTTGCTCCCCGGAAAATTTTTGAAAATTTGCATACTGTAATGGTCATTTTAGCGCTTTTCGAACAATTCTCAGGGAAGGTTTGTTCATATTTTTGGCCCCTAACTTTGAGTGCTTCATCAAATATGATGCATTTTGTAAGCACAGTTTCGATTATGCGTGCTTAAGGCGACTAAGGTTTATTGTTATGAACAGGGGTGCAAATCTATGTGAGCATTGGGGGAGATGACTTAGCAAAATCGACCATTTTTCGATATTTGGGGGGATGATTTAGCTAAATTGACACGTCTACAAATGTCCAATTTTTTGCCTACAATGAAGTGAAGACGAAAAAAAATGGCCATAGCGTTCCCAGATGCCCAATTTTTTGCCCAAAATGAAGTGAAGACCCAAAAAAGGTCATCACGTTCGCTAATGCCCAGTTTTGGGACATGAAAATATTGGGGGGATGCTGCCGGATTATTGGGGGGATACATCCCTCCATGGATTTGCACCGACGGTTATGAAGAGTTTCGAAATTATAGAAAAACTTTATTTATCCAAAGCATTGTTGAAAATGGCTGGTGAGGGGTTCATTTCCCACATCCCCCCCGGGATCCGCCCCCGGCCCTTGGAATCCTACTAAACGTTTGTTTGCTAGTTTTGCGACTGCTATTTTTCGAAAAATTTGCAGGGGGCCCCCATGGCCAAAAGCATAAATATGGTATGGGGGCCCCACATCGCGCGAGTTAAGACAAAAAATATATTGAATCTTAGAATAGGCTTATTTAAGGCACTTTTATCATACGTTGATTAAATAGTATTACGGTACGTACTGACTATTTACGGGGTCCCCTTTTTGTGTGCCCCCCCCCGTTAGGGGGGTTCGGGGGACGCTAGTTTCGGCACTGCCCCTCGGTAGGAAAAATTTACCGCAGGCCCAGGGGGTAAGTTTACCCTCGGTTAAGAACCCCTGACATAAGCGATGTTTGCTTAACCACTGCAGCACGTCCAGCGATGTAGCGTCATTTTTAAATGTAAAACCACTGAAGTGCACTAACCGATTATGCCGGGACAGAGACCACATAGCGAATCATATTCTAAAAATTTGCTAACTAGTTAGATAAAGGCGTAGCTTGTCAATAGTCAATTGTGCAATTTTTGGCTTCACTTAGATCAATTTTGACTTTGTTCGTTTAAAATGATATCACAATTTGCCGCCCCCAGCAGCTTGCCGCCGCTGGATTTATGCATAAGATCCAATGGGTAGCTACGCCACTGCCACGAAGTTGTTAGGGTTCGGCCACTTGGCTCGGGTTGAGAAACACCGGTTTAGAGTAAGTCCGTGTTGCTGCTTTTCGTATCTTGCGGGTTATTTTAAGTGAATGTTAGCGGAGATTCGGAGTGATTTGTATTGCTCTGGCAGAAATATTTTCTGAGTTACTTAGTATATAATTAAATAGTATATCATAGTTACATAGTATTTATTTAAAAACACAAAGTAAAAAAGTAAAAATCTCTATAGACTGTTTCACCTCAGCGGATCATCATCTGCGGTGAAACAGTCTGTAGACGTTTTTACTTTTTTACTTTGTGTTTTTAAATAAATATATACCGGTACACTATATGTGTGGTATGTGTAGATGTATGTATATATATGTGTGGTATGTGTATATATGTGTGGTATGGTATATATATATGTGTGGTATGTGTAGATGTATGGGTGGTACTTTTGTGTTTTGTACAGTCAACCAAAGAAATCTGGTGTACATGCATACTAGTCCCAATGTCTATGCTAGCTGGGTAGTGCCTCCTAGTGGCACTACACGGGCAACGGTCTCGACTGGCCGGCTAAACTACTTCAGCAACCCTGTTGCCTTGCAGGGTATGCCTTTTTAGGCAAAGGCTAGGCCCACTGCTTATAACTGTGGTTAGCGTCAGCAAGGGCATGCGGCCATAAAATACTTGCTCCAACAAAAACCTCATGACGATGCAAAATAAAATTTTGGCCCCCAGTCCCCGGCAGCCCTTAAATGGGCAGGGGGTGCTAAGAATCTCCGGGTTCAAAGTTGCTGAAGAAAAAGTTGAAAAACGGCTTGGGTTTAGATTCGGAAGCTGGAATGTTGGGAGTATATCTGGCAGAGGGACGGAGGTGTGCGAAGAATTGAGGAAGCGAAAGGTGGATGTATGTTGTTTGCAGGAAGTGAGATGGAGAGGTGAAAGAGCTCGCTTTATTGGTGTCAAGGGAAGGAGGTACAAACTGTGGTGGTGCGGAAATGACGATAAAACCGGGGGTGTAGGTATATTTGTTAAAGAAGAACTCTGTGAGAAGATGGTAAAGGTCAGAAGAAGGTGTGACAGAGTTATGGGAATTGGATTAGTCTTTGGAGAAGAGGTGGTGAGAGTGATTTGTGCTTATGCACCACAGAGTGGAAAACCAGATTCAGAGAAAGAGTTATTTCATGAGGAAATGGCGCGTGAGTGGAGTATGGCGAATGCAAATGAAATGGTGTTGGGATTGGGAGATTTCAATGGTCATGTGGGGAAATGTGCAGAAGGATTTGAAGGTATACATGGAGGGTATGGAATAGGGAAAAGAAATGTTGAAAGAAGAATGTTACTAGACTTCTGCGTCCATAAAGAGTTGTGTGTTGCAAATACGTGGTACAAGAAGAGAGATGAAAGGAAGGTGACTCATAGTTCAAGTGGAAATGATACAGAGATAGACTTTGTTTTAGTAGGAAAGGAAAAGAGAAAGTATCTGCGAGATGTGAAAATTATCCCTGGGGAATTGCAGCACAGGCTGGTGGTGGTTGATGTTGAGGAACGCAAACTAAAGAAGTCAGTAAAGAAGAGTAAAAGGGTGAGATGGAGGGTATGGAAGCTGCAGGAAAAAGAGATCAAAGAGGAATTTGAACAAAGAGTAGTAGAATTAGTGGACGCTGAAGCAGTGGATTTGTGGGAGTCCTACAAGAATGGTGTTTTAAAGGCTTGTGATGATTTATGTGGAAAGACGAAAGGGAGAAGAGATCAGGGAAACACATGGTGGTGGAATGAGCAAGTAAAAGAAGCGATAGATCGGAAAAAGAAAGCATTTAAAACATGGTGCAAGAATCGATCAGCGGAAAGTAAAAGTAATTATAGAAAAGCAAGAAATCGGACAAAGAAAGTGGTTGCAAAAGCCATGAAGCAGGCGGCTGAAGAGGAGATGAAAGTGCTAAATAACAAATCAAACGACGATTTTAAGTTAGTGAAGTTCATGAGAAGGGATGGAAAGGACATAAATGGTGTAGGTTGCATGAAGGATAAAGATGGGAGACTTGTGGTTAGTGAAAAAGATCGTGGAAAATTATGGAAGGATCATATGGAAAAGATCATGAATGTGGAAAACGAATGGGATCAGATGGCAGAAGCAGATATGGTTGAAGGACCAGTTGAAGAAGTCACTTATGAGGAGATGATTAAGGCTATGAATAAAATGAAATTGGGAAAAGCAGCTGGTTCCTCTGAAGTAAATATGGATATGATAATGGCGAGCGGAAAGTTTGGTGTTGGAGTACTAAAGAAGCTGTGTCAGAGAGTTCTGGATGGAAAAGGTATGCCAGAGAAATGAAAAACAAGTGTGGTTGTTCCAATCTTTAAAGGAAAGGGAGATGGGATGGATTGTGGAGCATATAGAGGAGTAAAGCTGCTGGAGCATGCAATGAAGATAGTCGAGAGAGTGCTAGAGAAGAGAATAAGAGAATTAGTGACGGTTGATGACATGCAATTTGGCTTTATGCTTGGTAAGGGCACGACTGATGCTTTGTTTATTTTGAGAAGGATGCAAGAGGAGTTTCGTGGAAGAGAGAAAAAGCTGTACATGTGTTTTGTGAACTTGGAAAAAGCGTTTGATAGGGTTCCCAGAAAAGTGATGAAATGGGCATTAAGAAAAAAAAGCTTGCCAGAAGTGTTGGTGAAAGCAGTAATGAGCTTGTATGAGGGCTCAAGGACGAAAGTCACAGTTGGATCGGGTTTTTCGAAGGAATTTGGGGTAAGGGTTGGTGTGCATCAAGGGTCTGTGCTATCACCTTTGATATTTGCTATTGCGTTGATGCAGTGTCAGAACATGCAAGAGAGGGACTATTGAATGAAATTTTGTACGCGGATGATCTTGTGCTGATGAGCGAAAATTTGGAGGATCTAAGGGAGAGGTTCCAAAGGTGGAGAGATGCATTGGAAAGTAAGGGATTGAGAATAGATATTAGAAAGACTAAGATGATGGTGAGTGGTGCAGAAGGGGAGGTTGTGCGTAGCAGGGTGGATCCGTGTGGAATATGTGGAAAAAGAGTTATGTCTAACGCGGTGTGGTGCACGCTCTGTAAGAAGTGGATTCATGCGAGATGCACCAAAATGAAAAAAGTATCTTGCAGTTTTGCACAACAGTTTGTATGTAGAAGATGTGAAGATATTGGAGACGGAAAGGAAGAACCAGTGGAAGTGTTGTGTGATGAAGTGGAGACTGTGAAGGGTTTTTGTTATCTTGGAGATAGGCTGAATGCTAGTGGTGGGTGTGAAACTGCAGTGACTGCAAGAGTAAGGATCGGATGAATAAAATTTAGAGAATGCGGAGAGTTGTTACTTGGGAGACGGTTTTCTTTGAAAATGAAAGGGATGGTGTATCGTAGTTGCGTAAGATCAGCAATGATACATGGAAGTGAGACATGGTGTTTGAGCGAAAATGAGATGGTAATTTTGAGAAGAACTGAAAGAGCTATGGTGAGATCAATGTGTGGAGTAAAACTAGTGGATAGAAAGAATACTGAGGAGCTGATGAAAATGCTGGGTCTGATGGAAACTTTAGATAAAATGTCTAAAGCGAATGGAGTAAGATGGTATGGACATGTGGTTAGGAGGGATGATGAGAGCATTTTGAAGAAGGCAATGATGTTTGAAGTGAATGGACCACGAAAGCGAGGACGGCCGAAGCAAACATGGAAAAAACAAGTCGAGGAGAATATAAAGAAGATTGGGTTGAGGGTGGAGGAAGCTACAGATCGCGTGAGATGGAGAGAGGGAGTGGGAGCGATTGCTGAAGGAATGAGGTGCATCCGGTCACCTTCGGACACAAGGAAAAACCGGATTAAAACTGGTTGATGATATACGCTCTGACCTTGGTCATTGAGCCCTTTTGTTACTGGAAGCAACCATTTCCCGTAATTGTGTAGTTACTTAGTATATCAATAAACGTGGAAATCAGTATTTCAAAAAGTGCTCGATGACTAGATTCAGTTAGAGCGAATATGCAATATCACCACGGTTAAAAAGTAAAATTTGTAAAACCCAACAATCTTTGGGTGAAACAGACTGTTGGGTTTCACAAATTTTACTTTTTAACACTGATGATATTGCATAGTTACTTAGTATATGTAACAACTGAGTATATTACTTAGCATATATCAAGGGTGGTTTGTTTCTTTTTTGAAAGTGGTAGATTGCACGATTTTCAAGGACCATTGGATATATAAACTGATACTCTCACGTCGTTCTCTGGGAAAGATAACGTTTCTGTTCTAAGAATTAAAGGTTAAATCTCTAACCAAGTTTCAATATCGCGACAATTAGTAAAACTCAGTGGCGTTGGAAGTACTTTTCAGCAGAGGGGGGCTGAAATTTGTGTTACCATACCAACGTCTTGGGGCTTCGTCCCCTACTTGTTATCGCAACATACATCATGCGTATCATGCATTCAATTCAGTAAAAATCACTTAGAGACTGCTTGATAAACTCAAGCTTTCCTCTAGCTAGCATGACCACAGCAGCCAGATCGACGCTTGTGAACGTTTAAATGAACTTATGAACTTATTATCCGCTCACAACAAGCTCCTAGTCTCAGGCTCCTAGGCAGGAGCGTATTCACTGTTCAGGGGGGGGGATTGTGCTATGGCCCTCCTTTTGTCTCCGCCTTTTAGTAAAAAAGAGCAAAACTAATGTGCCAAGTGACTGAAATATGCCAGACTCTTTTCTTTGTTTCTGTAGCTTGTGGCCAGGGGCGGATCCAGGGGGTAGGATGTGGGAAATGCATCCACTCTCCAGCCATTTTCAAAAATATTTTTGGTGTAGGCCTATACAATTTTTCCATAACTTCGAACCTTTTCGACAGCAATAAACCTTACGCTTTAAGCACGCATAATGGAAACTGTGCGAACAAAATGTACCATATTTGGTGAAGCACTCAGAAGTAGGGTCAAAAAATTTAGACAAAATTTGCCCGAAAATTATTCAAAAAGCACTAAAACAGCCATTACAGCTTGTAAGTTTTCAAAAAATTTCCGGGGGAGCATGCCCCCGGACCCCCTTAGAGCTTTTCTTGTTTCTCAATCAGCTTTAAACTTGTTCTTCCAAAAAAATGCGCTTGAAAAAATGTAGAAATTATGCTCCCCCCCTTAATTTCTCGCTAGGCCATTGCTCCTACGATTAGCTAGCTAATTCTAATTTGATATTTTATGGTTCCGCTGTTATTTACCAAAAAGTTTCTTTCAAAATTAAGAGAAAATTTAACTGTGACACCATAATAAAGCTTCAAGAGATTTGTACACGAAGTTACCACGAAGTCAAACACTTTTTGCGAATTTGTTCACCTTTGTCACAAAGTTGCAAAAGTTAGTACGTTAGTTTGTTGGTATCAATGAAGAAAAGAAACGAATAACAAGTGACGCCATGAGCCATCGTTGAAGTGCAATAGGGTGTACCGCAGTTACAAATTTTTGAAAGGGGGGGAGGGGGCCGAAGGGAGGCACAATACTTCTATGGCGGGCTGAAAAAATATAAAGGGGGCTTCAGCCTTCACCTTCCAACGCCCTTGGTAGGCCCTCTGTTTTAGTATTAGTAACAGATTTTATCACAGAAAGAGAAGTAGGTGCCATAACGAGCACGCTTAGAAGTTGCCAGCGATCTGTTCATATAACTACTCATATGCGGGGAATCTTGTTTTTCCACCACTAGCTACAAGTAAACTTGTCGGTTTGTTCTCCACATTGAACCTCATGCTGGGAAGCTGTGAATATCAATGTTAAAATCATTTCCTAGACACGATTCAGAATGAACAAAACTCTGGTCTATTTCTTAATCGCATACTCTATCCACTCTGTTATCTGATCGGCGGTGTATAAACTTTAAACTACCGCATCTGTAAAACCTATCACCAAACAGCAGAGTTTCTAAAGTACGATCTCGTCCCTGTAACATGCTGCTTGCCAAATACTATTGATGAATAAACTGATTAGGCTACCCCCTCCACATATCCATCTTTCGTGGTAGGCCCGCGATTTTTAATGATTCGAGTTTCTGCTTTTGTGATGTCATATCATCAAAAATTGATTATGATTTAGAAACTAGAAAAAAAAAAAAAACGCCGACTACAGCTCACGAAAATTGGACATGTGTGCAGGGTGACTGTAAACCGTCTTACTTCTTTTATAACGTTTTCAAGCGTGATGTTCCGCGGTAGTCCTTTAACTCCATTAGTCAATGTAATTCCACCTCGACATATTGGGCACCTGAAAGTAATAATATTTATCACGTGCAAAGAACACAAATGGGGCTACTCTTATGGCACAAAATATAAAACTGACGCTTTTTTTGCGAATTAAAACTAAGCTTAGAATGTAAGACTTTCGGTAAGTTAAAAAAACTTGCGGTAGCCATAAGTTGGGTTATAGATTATTTTTATCCACACCTGACTTTTACCGAAAATAGCAACATACTGCTGCTTAATAAGTCAAAAGAGCGCCACACCTATATAAATATTTAATTATTGTACAGTACCTGAGTGACGTCGAATTTCTACTGTTGCAAAAAGTTTCCAAGCATGTCTCACAGAAGTTGTGGCCACATTTTAGTATTCTAATAGAACTTTCCATTGTTGAAATGCATATAGGACACTGGGTGTGTTTCAATACGTTTTCGCTCATGCTGGATGTTTCATATGGTATCTTTTCAGTTAATGCTTTCTGTAAAACAAATCATCATTCTCTCCTTGCATATTAAGGCCTATAATAGTTTATTAATCAATCAGGAGCCTTCTGTCCTTTACATCACACAGAGATTATCGTTCTAAAATTAAAGCATTTTGAAAGAGATGAAAGTTTTCATTTTTGATACGTGATACGTCGTACGAACAGAAAATCTCTGAATGTCATGAAACGATTCCAATAGTCTTACCATAGTACTACCATAGTTCTCTGTAATAACTATGGTCTAACCGCAATTCGTTGTAAGCTCCACTAATAAGCTTGAATTCAAGTCCTACGCTTTGATAAAAAAACAAGTCCAACAGAGATGACGGCTATGAGGCGTCGTTTAGAAAAAAATAATTTAGATTTTTCCACTTGTTTTTTCGGACAATTTAAGCTACAATTTGTCCAATATAGCCTATTATATAGGATATTTCCTTTTAGGACAAATATGTGGTTTAAAATAGCCGACAAAACTGACGCAAAACATGTACTGTATGAAATTTCCTATAATGTTTAAGACAAATCATTGTCATAAATTGGCCAAAAAAAGCAGAGGAAAGCATATACCTTAGGAAATTTTCTGCATAATATAAGACAATTTTTTGCATAAATTGGCATAAAAAAGCAGCGCACAACGTATAGGAAAATCAAATCAAAATCAAATCTTCATTATACTCGCCGCATTACGCCGAAGCGTGTAACGAGTTGCGGGGCCCATCTCCGCGGCTTAGCGCCTGGGCAACACAGCTCCGAAGAAACGTCGCAACGATGGCGAGTCGGTGGCGACACTGTGCCGATTTGACCGGCCCGGGAATCGAACCCCAGACCTCCCGCACCGATAGCGTGCGCTTAGCAGCAAAATTTCCTATATAATATATAAAACAATTTATTGCAGAAATTAGTCAACAAAAGCAGCGCAAAACAATTAAGAAATTTCCTATATGTTTTGCGCTGTTGTTTTGGCCAATTTATGTCATTAATTTGTCTTCTACATTATATACAGTAGGAAATTTCCCATATGTTTTGCGTCAGTTTTTCGGCTATTTTAAACCACATATTTGTCCTATTGACAAGATAATATCTGAGCCATCCTGTTTCGGGATTACGTCCCTCATCAGTGATAACAATCAGGGAGGACCATATCGAAAACCGCGCAACAAAATTACTCAATCTGGCATTTGGGCATTCAATACAGTGAAAAAAAGGATAGCAGTTGCAAAAGAGAAAAAGAACAGACAAATGGAGTTAGCTAGATTAATTTCAAGAAAAACAAAGAAAACGTTATAAAATAATGTTGCTGCGGATAGAAATAGCAATCCACGATCGGTTTCGCTCTCACTATGAGCTCGTCAGGTGAATATAGCTAATAGAAAGCTGAGCAAAAGATACAGAAACATAGCGAAAAAAGACAAAGAAATGGATGAATAGTACTAGATAAAAAAATATCAGATGGTAACGACAACAACTGATAGCCTTTTTAGATGCAATAAAATCGACGTCCAAGTGAATTGAATAAGATAGAACAAATCTTTTCCAAAATTAGTATGCTGTTTGCTGAAAATGAATCAAATTATCCTCAGATGTTCAAAAAATCCAACCAATCATCACCGTGAAAAAATAGAAACATTCAATAGAGCAAGATGAATATTTGTCCTATATATGTATATAAAATATCCTATATACTATATTGGACAAATTGTAGCTTAAATTGGCCGAAACAACATGTGGAAAAATCTCAATCATATTTTTTTGAACGGCGCCTCATAACCGTTCTGCCGGGCGCCGGCTACGCTTGATCGCATTCAATTTTTTCACAAACCAGCGGTATCGGTTGCAGATATGAGGCGCAGGGATGTGCCGAGTTGAGTTCGAGTGTTAAGGCATTTTTACTACTCATACTCGGCCGAGTATTAGTTGATACTCGAGCGAATACTAATTTGTAAAAAATAAACGTTTTTTTTACTTAAACCCAAGTTACCGACTCAATGGCAGTAATTTACCGTACAGCACAAAACACGACTGTTAATTCATGAACATTACTGTCTTTTTTACTTGATAAGGTGCCTACGGGGTACTTTGTCATTATTGCATTGTATTGCCCAGATGCTGCCGTTCCACTGTAAGCTCAGTATACCTAAACCAAATACCATTGTTACTGATTAATCCAGGGTTTCCCAAACTTTCTGTTCATCGATACCCTTGGACAATTTATGGATTCGCTCTTGTATTCCCCAAATCGGTGAAGACTAAAAAAAGGTCTTCCCAAATCGGTAAAGACCAAAAAAAAAAAGTCTTTACGTCCACAGAGTCTTGTTTTTCCATCAAAAATCTGTGAAGACCAAAAAAAAGGTTTTCTCGTGCAGAGAGTCCTGTTTTTCCACCAAAAATCTAGCATCAGGTAATAAAATAATCTAATGTACCCCTTGAAAAGTCAAAATGTACTCCTGGGGGTGCATGTAGCCCAATTTGAGAACCCCTGAATTAACCCAATGGTTCTGAAGCAGCTAAATGCAGGAAAACCAAAAAGATAAAAGCGTACTTCCCATCGCGCGTGACGTCATAGATACTCGGACTCTAGCTCGGATTCGCCAAGAAATGTCGTAAATAGGCTACTCGTTACTGGGCGAGTCCCGGGAAATTTTCCTTGAGGCACATTCCTAATGAGGCGCCGATTGGAAAAAATAAGTTAGGTTTTAACAATATGTTTTTTCGGCCAATCTAAGCAACATTTTGTATAATATGTTACATAGGATATTTTCTGTATATATATATAGGACAAATATGTGGTTTAAAATTGCCGAAAAATATAACGCAAAATATATTGAAAATTTCCTATATAATAAGACTAATTATTTCATAAATTAGCCAAAAAAGGCAGCGCAAAACATATAGAAAATTTCCTATGTATAAGACAAATTATTACATAAATAAGCCCAAAAAAGCAGCGCAAAGCATATAGGAAATTTTCTATATAATATTTAAGACAAACTATTGCATAAATTTGCCAAAAAAAGCAGTGCAAAACTTCCTGTATGTTTTGCGCTGCTATATGTTTCCTGGCCTACTGAAAGAGAGTCATGACGACATTTTCTTGTTGGGTCGGAGGCTATAACAGCTCTCCATCACCAACAGTCGTTGAGGATTTAACTGGAGTGTGACATAGCTGTCTACGTACCACAAAGGTTAAATTCGTTTTGGTATATTTACAGGGAGGGATGAGTGATCTTGGCAAGTTATTCATTCTAAACGATAAATGTGCGCTACCTGAGTGCGGCTAATGAGGGCTTACAGCGCTGTCCTGCTCTATACGGTTAAAAATAAAATGCTCAATACCAAGGTGGCTTGTGAAAAGTTGCGGTCCAAGTATGCGTTTTACTAAATTTTGTCCTAAGACCTTTCCAGAGCTTTAAATTTCTGCGCTTTTGATTGTATAAAAACAAACATGCCCACAATGTGGCGAGAAAACGTTTCCAGGGAGGAAAGGGATTGAAGTAAAAAAAAATTCTCGGAGGGTAAGCCAATATGGCTTAGTCTAAAAAGAAATAACTTGAAAACTAGTAATGCAACATTACACCAGTCTAAGTGCGCAATAAAATCAAGATCACACTTCACTAACGACTTGTACTTTATTTGAAAAACGCCTGTGCGTGCTATATAGCCAGTGATGTGCGCGTCAACAAAAAAACATTGACGGCGTCAGCGTCAATGTTTCGAGAGCACTGTTAAGCATTGTTAAATAGTTTATAACTAGTTCGTACTTTTGGCTTGCCTAATATCACAGTATAACGCTGCAACAGAACGTGCTAACTTCCCTTAACACAGATGTGAATTGCATGCAGGATGCGTTTATAGTGAAAAGCTAAAGCCATGCAGTGAACCAACTTAATTACTGCACGCTACTGCGAAAGGCAGAGATGGAGCACTTTTAAAAAACAAGTGTATTTTAAAGCTTAAAATTAAGCAGCTAAATTAGTACCGGTACTTCGTTCATTCACTCTTTAGATACTGTACCAGTTAGCCCAGTGGTGGCTGGTGAAAAATATATTCTTGGGGAAGCTGAAATTCTACATCGAAATGCAGCATTGTTAGTCGACGAAAAAATCGCAAACGCATACGCTTACCGTATTTTACGCACTACAAGGCGTACTTTAAGTACTTAATTATTTTCTTCGAAACTGATCGCTTACGTAATAAACCGGTGCGCCAAATGATGAATAAAGTAGTGCTTTTTTAAGGGGCGCCGTTTGGGAAAAACTACACGTTTTCTGATTCACGTTTTGAGACATACTTGATATTTGATACACGTTTTGAGACATACGTTTTGTGATACAAATAGCTGGGATTATTTAGACCATATTTTGTCTGATATATATTTGTCCGATATTTAAGTACAATTTGTATATATAGATATATATAGAGGAAATATCTGATTTAAATATCGGACAAATTGTACTCTAAGTCGTACCAAAAAACGCACGCAAAATAAGTCGGACAAAATCGTTTTTTTTTTAAACAACGCGCCTATGCGCCGAATGGAAAAGAACGATTTTGTGATACATGTTTTTATCAACTTATGTAGACCATAATTTGTCCGATATACCTGTATATATTGGAAATATCCTACTTATATATCGGCCAAGTTGTCCTGTAAATCGGACCAAAAAACACGCGCAAATTAGCTATATGTTTTGTGAACCATGTTTTTTGAGCTTATTTAGACCATAATTTGTCCGATATGTGTACAGAAAATATCCGACTTATTTTACGCGTGTTTTTTGATTCGACTGAGAGTAGCCTACATGATTCGCAGTTCGCAGCTTCTATATTTTGAAGAACAACTCACTTATTCGCAGAAAATGTAAGAATTATAGTCTATTGTATATATTAGTGTCCAAGAAAACCAACTATTATATCTAATCCAAAAATTGACGCTTGACAATTTCAATGGCGTAACACCCAGCGTCAACTTTCTGAAAATTAAAGGCGAATCCGTTAATTGCCGTCAAGGTCGCGGCGTCAACGCACACCAGTGTGTATAACATACTGCGACTGATAACTGATGTTTACCTGTTCAAAGCAGGATAATTAAATCTCATTCATTGCAAAATGCGCAAAGTAATGAACGTTTAAATACGAAGAATAGTTTTAAAATCGTTAAAAGATATAAAACCCTCCTCATATTTCAGAAACGTTTATGGAGTTTAGAAACTGTGCTAGAGTAGCTTTACATCGGACGTGAAAATCGGTTCCACAAGGGCAGGGTAAGTGGATGAGTAGGAAAAGCTAAGCATGATACTGTAGGTATGTGTTTTCACTTTAGTAAATACGTTTTTGCTACTACTATTACTAAACAAGTACCTTTACAACGCTCATGTTCTTTGCGGAATTTTTCTCAGCTCTGTATGTATAATGCTTGTAACAATTTTCGTGCTCTGGGAAAGGCAATTCAACACGATTCACAAGTTGTTTTTTATATCTGTTACTCTAGGTCAGTGCTTGTCAACCTTTTTTGAAATCGTACACACTTTCAACCTTTACTTAAAAGCTTATACACCCCGGTCTTCACACCACAATACACTGAAATTGCATCAATGTTAATGAAAAAAATAAAACACCAGTTAAGGAAAATGTTTATTTATACCAATGAGTTATTTCAACAGCCATTCAATGCGAACACTGCTGTTGAATTTCATAAGCTAGTTTAGAAAAACGAGGCAGCAATCTTGTTTCAAGTGCTGCTCGCATAAGTGTATGAACATCCGTGATTGCTTTTCTTTTCTTTGTTTTTATTTCAACAAGAGCGGAAAATACTTGCTCGCAAAGGTATGTCGTAGGCATGCGAATAAGGACGGAAATAGCTTTTTGAGCAAGATTCTGATATTGCAAAACTTCGTAAAGCGATACCCAAAATCATTGTAGTTTTTAAATGATTTGAACTTTGCCTTTTGCACTAAGTTCAATCGCAGTTCAATAAATTCATTGGTCAGTTGGTGAGGTGCCCAAAATCAAATTCTTCATTTGTAAACGGCTGCACAAGCCATAACAGAGTATTAACATTCAAATGGTAATCAATTGGAAAATAGGCCTCGAAATTTTGTTGGAGCAAGTTGAGGTGCTCATGAACAAGTGATTTTATCTTGGCTTCAATGTTTGGATTTTTGTTTTCCCAATCACGAATCTTGATGAAATTGTTCAAAGATTCAAAATCAGAAAAATTACAATTTTTTACATTATTCTGCCACAATTTCAGTTTTAATTTAAAAGTTTGAATCTTACTACTTACTTCAAAAATATGACTTATTGATATAAATAAATATTTTCCTTAACTGGTGGTTTATTTTTTCCATTACCAATCGTTGCGACTTCAGTGTATTGTGTAGTGAAGGCCGGGATGTACAAGCGTTTAAGTAAAAGTTGAAAGTGTGTACGATTTCAAAAAAGATTGACAAGCTTTCTTCACATGCCCAAACTCGCACAAGTCCAGCAGACAATTGTTATGCCATAGTGGCGCGAGCAGTGTCAATGCACCACAGCACCTACAATCAGCTTAAATTGTCTCTGTGGTCACTCGTGTGTAGAGGCCTTTTTAACAGTAAAGTTACTCCAGTACAATCAGGTCGGTAAAGTTACTTGTAGTTCTTAACACCTGGTATGAAAATAAATTCACCATATTGTTTTACGGTACTCCCCAGTACACCCTATTACAGTGGTACACCCTTTAAAAATTTTGGTACACCCTTGGGTGTACAATACACCCGGTTGAAAAGCACTGCTCTAGGTTACAAAACTAGAGAAACAACTTTGTTTAGAATTCGTCTGTAACAGCTTCGTCTATAATGTCAATTCGCCTACAACGTCACATTTTGCTTTGTCGCGGCCAAAACTTTCCATCTTTTGTGTACATTTCAGTTGACCCATAACGGCAACGCTTATACTGAAACGTCAATTTGAGGACAACAAACCTTGACTTGTTTTTGTAATATATATAACGGCGTTATAGCCACCCATTCATCTCCCTGCTAATCGGTCAAGAGCAGTTTACAATGCGCAAGCCTTCTTGGTTTAGTCTGGAATATGGAGCGTTGTTACGAAAAAAAAACGATTTAGTAAATTTTGTACGATTTTCAGCAACATTTACGCAGTTTCACAGTTATTTTGTGAAAGTGAACTGCTGCTAAAACGCTTTGAAAAATACAATAACTGCCTAACTGTAACGACATTTAATAACTAGCAGCGATATTTAGGCCTATTAAATAGCGGGGATATTTAATAGATAACGCGACATTCATTAAATAGCGGCGATATTTAATAAATAACAGCAACATTTAATAAATAGCGGTGACATTTAAGAAATAGCAGCGACGTTTAGCTAAAGTGCTACGGTAATATGCTAATGAGATCAACAGTGTTTTCACTTCATCATTTTTCGTAACATCAAATGGCGGTTGTCTCTAGTCCAGCGTACACCCACAGGGTCAGGGCCGGATTAAGCTAGTGCGGGGCCTGTAGCAAAATTTTTGCCGGGCCCTAGTTTTTGGAGACCCGGCCGGAGACAACCAAACCTGATTTCATTTTTAATCTCATTGTTTTACACCAAGGGCTCTTACCGGAATTCACTGTAGATGCGTAGATGGCTTAAATTTGCTGTAAAACTCTTGTTTTTTTTAACGAAAACAATTTTTTAAGACACGAGACTCAAATTTTGTGAAAATTTGAAAACAAAGGAGGAACAACGCAAGCTCTGGCACAGCAAAACGAAATTAAGATCAAACTTTTTGTGGTAAAGGTACCTGTATTTACTGTTCATATCAAAATCTCAGACGCAACAGAACACTAATAGGGAACAGCTTCTTCATGCTTGTTCACTGTTCCGTTGGTTGTTTAGCCATTTGCATTTTTACCGTGCCGTACTTCTATCGTAACGACTCGCTGTGACCTACTATATGCACAAAAATGCCATAAACATTCGCAATTATATGAGCGACTGCAGGTTGACTTTTTATTTTCTTGCAACGAACGCGATGTGCGGTCAAAAATCAGTTTGCGACCAGACTCAGAAATACTGCAAGTTTTTTTTTGAGGAAACTTATGATTTAAAAACATTAAAGAATAAGTGAGACTAACAATACGCAAAAATTTTATACGCCAGTCCTAGCCGAAACTTTTTTACAAAAGTGTAGCCTAATTTTTTCTGTAATTTGAATCATAATTGTAAAAAGCGCTAGGCCCTAAAAAGCGCGAGGCCTGTAGCAAATGCTACTTCTGCTATGTGGTTAATCCGGCACTGCACAGGGTACATAAAATTCTTACAGTCAACAAAAAAGCATTGTCCACAAAAATGCTAAACGTTTTAAGAAGCTTAGATGTTGTACTGCCTTTTGTTTGCATTTTTGTTTTTAAACTTACAAGGAGTTTCTAGTGTACTTGATTGTTAGACTAATTTGGCAATAAATGAGAAAAGTGAGAAATTTTGGTATGGGGTAAATGATGAAGTAAGTATGGGGGCATATGGGAAAGAATGGGGACAGTATCGAGAATTTGGGGGAGTATGAGACAGTATGGATGGTAGGAGAATTGGGGAATTTTTGGTAGTTTGGTTATGTGTGGGGGAATATGGAAGGAGTTGGTAAGTGTGGGGGAGGTGTCGGAGGTGTGGGAAAAGGGGTGGGTATGAGGGAAAGTATGGGGGTGGGAGTGGGAAAGTGCATGGGGTGAGTGTAGGAAAGTGTGTTGGGGTGTGGGAGGTGTGGAGGTAGCCCACTCACTCTTCTACAACTCACCCGACACCTCTCCCCACACTCATGAAAAAAGTGAGAAATTTTGGTATAAGGTAAATGATGAAGTATGTATGGGGCAGTATGGATGGTGGGGGTTTTGGGAAATTTTTGGTAGTTTGGGGAGATGGGTCAAGTATGGGTGGAATATGAAAGGAGTGGGGTAGTGTGGGGGAGATGAGGAGAGGAGTCGGGGATGTGTGGAAGAGTGTATGGGGTGAATGTGGAGGGTGTAGAAAAGTGTGTTGGGGTGTGGGGGGAGCCCACCCACACTTCTACACCTCCCCCCACACTCACCCGACACCTCTCCCCACACTCACCCAACACCTCCCCCCACACTCACGTGACACCTCTTTCCACACTCACCTCACATCTCGCCGCACTCTCTCACACTTCCCCACACCTTCCTCATCTCCCCCTACACTCACCTGACATCTCCCTCCACACACCTTCCCCAACACTTCTTCACAATCCCCACGCCTCCAACTCTTCGCTATACCCCCCATACTTACTTCATCATTTACCCCAGAGTGCACACCCAAATTTCTCACTTTCCTCATTTATTGCCAAATTAGTCTAGCAATCAAGTGCACTAGAAACTCTTTGTAAATTTCATGAAAAAAAATTGAAAACAAAAATAAAAAATGGCAACACAACATCTAAGCTCTAATTTTCGTTCCGGACACTGAACACAAAGAGTGGCTGATCTAGTGTTAGGAATATAGATACACTGTGCCGATAGTAATTCAAATTTGGATAAATAGATATTACACTTTTCAAAATCGATTTCAAGATTAAACTAAATGGAAACACTGTTGGTCTCATTAGCATATTCCCGCAGCACTTTAATTTTTCGCAGCACTTTAGCTAAACGTCGCTGCTATTTCTTAAATGTCATCGCTATTTATTAAATGTTGCTGTTATTTATTAAATATCGCCGCTATTTAATGAATGTCGCGTTATCTATTAAATATCCCCGCTATTTAATAGGCCTAAATATCGCTGCTAGTTATTAAATGTCGTTACAGTTAGGCAGTAACTGTATTTTTCGAAATTTACAAAATCGTTTTTTTTTTTCACAACGGCGCCCCAAACTGAAGCATCTCGGTCTGCAAACACTTTTAAAGTACAAGGTCTGTTCAAAAAGTTCGTAGACTGAAGTCATAACAAAAAATGTACTTTCTACAGCAGTTGCTGGTCTGGGTCTCCTTCAAAGTACTCTCTTTCCCAACGCACTCACTCATCCCAGCGGTGTTTCCACTTGCGGAAGCAGTCTAGGTACGCTTCTTTTTTAATGCCCTTGAGCTCCTTCGTCACATTTGCTTTAATCTCTGGAATGGTCTCAAATCTTCTTCCTTTCAAAGGTCTTTTGAGCATGGAGAACAAAAAGAAATCACATGGAACAAGGTCAGGTGAGTAAGGGGGGTGGGGAAAAACAGCGATGGAATGTTTGGCCAAAAACTCACGAGTTCTGAAGGCTGAATGGGCTGGAGCATTGTCATGATGGAAAAACCAGTCACCACTCTTCCACAATGCTGGCCTTTTCCATCGGATGGCATCCCTCAGACGTTTCAAAACTTCAATGTAGTAGGTCTGGTTCACTGTGGAGCCTTCAGGAAGGTACTCGTGGTGGACAACTTCACTAGTATCAAAAAAACTGTGAGCAGCACCTTGATTTTGGATCGAACTTGGCAAGCTTTTTTAGGTTTGGGGAATGTGTTGCTCATTCACTGTGAAAATTGGACCTTTGTTTCCACGTCAGAACCGTAAACCCATGACTCATCACCTGTTATGATCTTTGAAAAGAATTCTTTATCATTTTCTGAGTGATCACGCAAATCCTGATATACTTGAACACGATGAGCTTGTTGATTACTTGTCATCAGACGTGGCACAAATTTTGCAGCAACGCGATGCATCTTTAATTCTTCCGTCAAAATGTGGTCACAAGAGCCTACCGAGATCCCACATTCTTCAGCAAGCTCTCTTGCAGTCAGACGTCGATTCGCTCGCACCAGAATGTTGATTTCATCAACGTGTGGGTCATCAGTTGATATGGAAGGACGTTCAGAACGCTCATCATCTTTAACAGACAGCCGACCATTCGTGAAACGTTTATGCCACCTGAAAAATGTCGCTCGAGCTTCATGGCAACATCACCGTAAGCCGTGTTAAGCATAGCAAACGTTTCCGTAGTAGATTTTTCCAGCTTGACACAAAATTTCACCGCAAATCGTTGCTCTTTCAAGTTATTCATTTTGAAAAAAAATTTGTAAAACTTAAAATCCGACGAACTAAAAAACTAACCTTAACTTAACTGAACATAACCAGCACATAAAATAAAGATATCTGCAGTTAAAAAATGGCGTCGTAATCAGCTGATCTCTGTGAATCTAGCGACACCAAGCAAATGCATCTGGAACAAATGAGAGCTGCGCAGTTCAAACAGTCTACGAACTTTTGAACAGACCTCGTAGTTTTTGTTCCTCGTAGGACAGCACGTTATTTACGTTTCGTTTATTTCTACGTTTTTAATAAGCCGCAATGCGGATCAAGGAATTTCGAGGATTAATCCAATAACAAACCACCAGGGGGATATTCTCCAGAGGTTTAAGGTGTTCAGCGCACACCCTGCGATATCACAGGCACACACGTTAATTACGTTGAACTAAAATATTTGGATTTTCTCGTCCTTAATATTCGTAATATCAGCGCAATCTGAGTTCTTTTTTTTTTCGATGAACGACAAGTTGCTTTTTTTCAACGCTGACCGATGACGCAACGTTCTCTTGTATGATAGGTTCAACAGATATCGTGGGACACAAGCGAGCCAGACCTTTTCCACTGTATTCTGAATCGTGTTATGAAGCGGAGAGTGACTTTTTCTCTTTCCACACGATTCAAATGCAAAAAATGTCCTCTTTTAAAGTCGGTCCTATACTAAACACCGCAAAGGACGACAAAGGATCTCAAATTGATGTACTAAACGCCGCAAAGAACGACAAAGGACCTTAAATTGATCTACTAAACACCGCAATGAACAGCAAAGGACTTGGAATCATACCATAACAAAGAACGACAAAGAACTTTAAATTAGGGTTAGAGTTGCAGTAGGTTAGGGTTAGGCTAGGGTTTGAGTTAGGGTTAGGTTAGGACTAGGGTTAGGGTTAGATTAGGGTTAGGGTTTTAGGGTCCTTTGTCGTACTTTGCGTGTTTAGTACATCAATTTGAGGTCCTTTGTCATCCTTTGCGGTGTTTCAGTCCTTTGCGGTGTTTAGTAGGACCCTTTTAAAGTTGAACCCAGGTGTAACGTCACAATACTTGCTCAATCACGCCACAGTTTATATCCTACTATCAAACTTACTCTGTTAAAATCCCACTGATGAATACGAAATCATGGGCATAATCAACAATCCTAATGCTAACAAATCACCAGGTCATGATGAACTTCCAATACTTTTAATTAGAGAGTCAAAACAAGCTGTTTGCAGCTATTGAACCAAAACTTTAAATAAATGTTACAGATTGGCCAGTATCCTGACATACTAAAAATTGCGAAAATAACGCCTATTTTTAAAAGGGGGCAAAGAAATGACCCCAACAACTACTGGCCAATCTCCGTGTTATCACCTTTCAACAAAATTTTTGAACTAGTAATTAAAAATCGCCTGTTAAAATTTTGGGAAAAGTATAACATACTTTCTCCAGCCCAGTTTGGATTTAGAAAGGAGTATATTCCTCTAATTTAGCAATACTCCAGTTATATCAAGGGTGTATCCAGGGGAGGGGGGGCGCTGGGGTCGCGGCTCCTCCTCCCCCCCCACCCCCCCGCTGAAATATTGGCTGATATATATCTGCAGTCAGCGGAACAGTGGAAACAGGACATGTGAGGACGCGTTGACCGTTGACCTTTTTTTGGTCTTCACTTGATTTTGGGGGATGAATTGGACGTCGGAAGACGTGATGACCTTTTTTTTTTTGGTCTTCATCGATATTTTCTGTGGAAACGTGTAAACAGGAAATTGCGCCCCCCCCCCTTTTCAAATTTCTGGGCACGCCCCTGTATATGACCATTTACTTCATGAACAAGACTATGGAAAAACAGTATGCGCAATATTTCTTGACCTGGCTAAGGCCTTTGATACGGTTGCTCATGATATTTTACTTTCTAAATTAGAACATTACGGTATTACAGGATTGCCACTAAAATTATTTCAATCATGTCTTACGAACAGAATGCAGTTTGTGCAAGGGGAAAATTGCTGTTCCAGCAAGTTATGCGTCGATATAGGTGTACCACAGGGCAGGATCTTAGGACCAATTTTATTTTTAGCCTATATTAATGATATTGATGTGTCCTCAAACTTTCACAGTACCATATATGTCGACGATAGTGTGTTAACGATGGCCAATCATGACATCAGAAAGCTTGAACACTCTGTTAATGAAGAATTTCTCAGAATTGGTGATTGGTTAAAAAACAACAGATTATCATTAAACAGTTGTAAAACCAGTTACATTTTATTTAATAGAAAAGCTCACAAAGAATCTTTTACTATTAGCTTTGATAGTATTGGTAAACCATTAGCGCAAGTTGACAGCGTGAGATATTTAGGAGTAATCCTAGACAATAAGTTAGATTGGTACAAACGTATATCTTATTTAGCTGGCAAACTGTCTTCCTCTGCTGGGATACTACGCAAATTAAAACACTTCATTCCTCTGAAATCACTTGTAATGGTTTATTATAGTTCAGAGCTATCTGCAATATGCAGTGACCAGCTGGGGTAACGCAGCTTGGAAATGCTTACGGAAATAGCAGGGAAAGCAAAACGACATAATACGAATCATAGCTAACAAACCGCGTTTCAAAACTAAATAAATTCCACTATATGATCAACTAAACTTGCTTCAAATCAAAAATATTTATAACCTTGAAGTTAGTGTATTTATGTATAAATTTCGCTGCGAAAAACTTCCGTACTATTTCCAAAACTGCTTTTGTAAATTTCTTGATGTAGGCAACATTCTCACAATACTCGCTCTTCTAATAACTCATATTTCTTGCCAAGATCAAATCTCCAAATGACAGAATCATCTTTAAGAATAACTGGACCCAAAATATGGAACTCATTACCATCAACAATACAAAATAATCTTAATAAAGGTCTAAATTCATTTAGAAACTCCCTTAAAGCATTTCTATTAGATCAACAGAATAAACAACTAAATCTTTAGCAAAACAGCAAATGTGAGAGATCTTTTTGCACAAATAATCGAAAATTATACTAGCGTGTACGAGCTCATCGTCTAACATACTTCATCAACAAAACTTTATTTCAAGTTAAACACGTAAACATCAAAGTTAGAAATACAATAAGATTGATTACTAGGGTAACCAAAAGTCAATAAAGTGAAATATTTTTCGCTGGCTCAGAAAGCCATTAAACTTCTACTAAGCATGTTTTAGCATCTAACTAGGCGTATAGCTTAAAAGTTATTGGATCAAAATAAGGTCAAAATGTTGCGTTGGGTCAAAATAAGGTTAAAATCTGCTTTTTAAGTCAAGACGCAAAATCTGCGTCGTTTATATTGTTTAGTATGCATTGTTCAATTAATAGATGAAAGAAATTACGTCGTACTCATTGGTTGCCAGCTTGTGGAAAGCAAACCGGTAGTTCCTTTTTCCAACATAAGCGCATTAAAACACCATTCGAGTATAAAAGTAGTAAACTGTGTTTATGACGAGACAATTGTTTTCGAATAATTTCAGAACTTAATTGTTATATCACAGTAGCCGGAGATCGAGTTTTGAGGATCAGCTTAATTCTAACAGTGAAGGAAAGCATGGCTGCCAGATTGGACTATTTTAGGTCCAAATTCGCAAAATTCGGACCTTTTTTAACTTATTTGGACCGAAAAAAATTGTTATGTACCTTTGGACTAATTTGATTGAAACAATTTTAGTGCTATTTTGTTCGCTGTTTATGTTGGTTTCGTTGTACTTCGTTCATAAAAAACTATTCAGCATTATTTTTACTTGCTTAAACATGTTGTCGCTTTTTTTGTGATAAAATTTTTATGTCAAAAACAACGTCAAAATTTTAAATTTTTTAGGTCAAAATTTGGGTGCCCTAATGATTACTATAATACTACTGTCACAAATTTTATTACATATGAACATGTCCGTGTATTCTGCATTACAGTATGAACAAGTGTCAGTCATGATGTTAATATTTGTGTACTGCACAATGACTTTTAAGCTTTTACACAACGTGCTATATTGCTATATTGCCATATCGGCATATATTACTACTAGTAGGCAATGCTTTACACAATTTGTTTATCATCAATTGCAAAATATGATCATTGATCAATAACGCTGCTGACTCGAATGATCAGTGGTACTTTAGTAACATCCTATGGTTTAGCAACCAAAATAAACACGAACGGACGTAGACTTGGTGACTGCTGGGTTCATACCAGCACATGGTCCTTCACACCGCTCGTTGGACTGCTTGTGATGGCTGCTGATGTGTTGCGCTTTTTGCATTGTTGCGTTGAATTTTTCTTGTTTGCAACTTTGCGTGTGTTGTCTACAAATATGCCGCGTTTGCATGTCCAGTGAACAATAAATAAATAAATGAATGATAATCACTTAAAAACATAGAACGTTTTTAATTAGAAAATAACATGCAAAAAATATGCTGAGCATTTTCGAACAACTCGACCGTCCTTGATGATGATGAGTTCTTCATTTTTATCCTCCTGTCACGAGAAAGCGACAGAGGCGCTATAATGCATTGGACGAATCCAGACTCGCTTAGGAGTAGCTCTTGTTTCCGATTTTTTTGCTTCAATTTGCTTCTGACTCCTTCAATTTGCTGCTTGTTAAATTTCTCCACGCAGAGATAAAAGCCATGAAGCATTTTATCCAAGGACGCAACAACGAAGCTCGGGTGGTAGTTAAACCATCAACCCGCAATCATGATCGTCGTAAATACAGTACGACCCTCTGAACCACTTGGCCACGCTGCCGACAACCACTCGGCCACGCTGCCGAACCACTCAACCACGCTGCCGTCCTTCATCAGAACATGATCGAAAATGAAGAGCTAACACGCCCAGGGCAAACTAATTTAAGTGAAAAGCAAAACAGCAAGAGTGCGACCTTGCTGTTTTGCTTTTCGCTTATATTAGTTAGCCATGCGTTAACTTTTTCTTTCTGATCATGCTGTAATGAAGGATTGTCGATTTGTCCGAAAACGTTCAGCTTAATTTCTGTGCCGGCATATTATTTTGTAAATATTGTTCCGTCTATAAAAGTTGAAGGAGTTCATGTTCATAGTTTCAAAACTTTTGAAACGAGGTAACGTGCGAAGAAGAAGAACGGTGGGGGGTCTGGGGGCGAAGCCTCCCAAATGTTGACACGATCTTGACGTTTTAGTTGATGCTGCAATGATTCATCACCCCCAATATACGCCACTGTGCAGTACTTCAAGGCTGTTTCAACGAAAATACTAACTGCTGCATAGTTCACATTCTACTCAATTAGGGCGTCGTCTGTCAGATTCTCAACAAAACTAAACATCGCTTCAGTACTTTGCTGCTATTATTGAGTTCAACAACGTGTAGCCTCAGCCGACATGATCGCTCAAAGTTGGTCACAAATCAACGTCGAAACTATTTTGGAATGCAAAATGCTACCTATATTTTAAAAGCAACAGCTTAACTTGGCAATTTGCCCGCAAACTTAATGCTTAAACTCATCTGCTTACCGTCGTATTGTAAACTCAGACTGGTCTGCGATCGCAGCACTTAAAAATCACGCTTGAACGGTCAAGCACATGTCTCCAGTTACAAAAAGAGGAACTAAACGTATGATAAGAGTATGTCAATTGCAGGCAAGTAGCAGCATTGTGTATTAACGTTTTCACCAAGTTTTTGAATGTAGGTAACGACAACGAATTTTCCTAAATTAATGATCGATTTAATCAAGCAGGGTAGGCTATCGGCAGGGCGGGATTTACCAATAGGCTAGGCAGGCTGACGCCTAGGGCCTCGGAGAAATAAGGAGCCTCTTCACGAAAAATAAAGACCTTCTTCTTATCACGATCTTTTTTTTGGAGATCAACCATCAAGACCTTTACAGGCAAATTAATGGAGTCAAGGACTAAAATATGCCAGACTCTTTTGATGGTTTCTGTAGCTTATGGCCAGGGGGGTAGGATGAGGGGTATGCATCTCCCCAGAGGTGGGCATTCCGCAATTTGAAGCGCAAAGCGCTAGTTGCGCAACTTCCGCACGTGCGGAAGTTGCGAAGCGCTTTAACAAATTATTTTTAGCCATTGCGCAAGTTGCGCTGCGCTTCAAGGAAAATAAATCCTTCTTGCGCTTTATTGCGTTGCGAACTGAAAAAATATATAATAGTGTGCGCATTATTGCGCTGCGAACTGAAAAGAATCTGGTTGCTTGCGCTTTGTTGCGTTGCGCACTGTCGGAAGTTGAAATACTGCGTTGCGCTTTGTCGGATTAATTGAAGCGCAATGTGCTGGAGTAAGCAGTTTTTTGTAACTGTTTTTAATACCATAGCAGTTTGTTTCTTGATGCGTACAATAGGCCTATAGGTCAATTTATTGTAGCAGAAATTTTCAGCTCATGAGAAATGTGGTACACTAAAGTCTTTTGCTTTTTAAAATAATTGCAAGTGCTTAAAGAGATCATTGAGTGTTGAATAAATCGTATTTACTTGTTGTTGTGGAGAACTTGGCCGCATATGCAAATTATGATTTACCGCGATGAGGTGCTTTTAACGGCACGCGACAATGCAACGTGGCGCAGTGGTTTGGAGCTCTTTTTTTACGACGACCATGATCGCAAGATTAAAGGTTCAACTCCCAACCTAGTCTCATTGTTGCGTCCTTGGATAAGATGCTTCACGTTGATTATCTCTGCTTGGTGAAATCTGGCAAGCGGCAAATTAAATAAGACAGAAGCAAAATTCAACCGAAAAACTCGGAAACAAAGGCAACTCCTAAGCGAGTCTGGATTCGTCCTACGCAGCGCCTCCTTCGCTTTCTTGTGATAAGAAGATGAAGATGAAGAAAGCAATCATCAGCAACGCATCTTTTTTCGCTTCTTATTTAATTTTCCTGTTCATTGACCACGCAAAATCCTGTTACAGTCACTTGCATTAAAATCGTTGTCGCGTTGTAGACAACTGCGTGCTGTTAAAAGCACCTATAAAAATAACTCAAGAAAAAATTGCTTTGCTTATACATCTACTCGTTGCGCTTTATTAAATTTTTCATTGCGAAAGTTGCGTTGCGCTTTTTCTTTTGTATAAACCTCGTTGAGAAAGTTGCGTTGCGCTTTAATGCCAAAAAATTATTGATTGCGGAAGTTGCGTTGCGCTTTAATGCGAAAAAATAATTGATTGCGAAAGTTGCGTTGCGCTTCAGTCAATTTAAAAATTAGGTTGCGCTAGTTGCGTTGCGTTTCATGACTTAACAGAACTTTTGCGCTTTGTTGCGCTGCGCTTCAACCAATTTTTTAAAAATGCCCACCTCTGCATCTCCCCACCAGCAATTTTCAAAAATGTTTTTGATATAGACCTACAAAATCTTTTCATAATTTTGAACCTCTTCCATAGCAATAAACCTTAGGCCTTCAGCACGTATGATCGAAAACGTGTGAACAAAATGCATCATATTTGGCGAAGCACTCAGAATTAGGGTCAAACAATTTAAACAAAATTTGCCCGAAAATTATTCAAAAAACACTAAAATAACCATTACAGCATGTAAATTTTCAAAAATTTTTCCGGGAGAGCATGCCCCCGGAGCCCCAAAAGCCTTTTCTGTATCTCAATCAGCTTGAAATTGGTTCTGCCGAAAAACAATACGCTTCAAAAAGATGTGAAAATTATGCTCTCCCTCTCTTTCAAAATTTCTCGCTACGCCACTGCGTAAATAGTTGCTCACTAGAGCCTCATTGCTGATCAAATAGTCTAGGGTCTCTCATTGTCTAAATCCAGTCCAGACTATCGGTGTATTACAATTAATGACGTTATCAAGAACAACAGAATTAGCAAAGATTGGATCTGGAGCAATGGCGTAGCCAGGGAGGGGGGCACAGGGGCCTAGACCTCCTACACCATCCCGGACAAAAACAAGGGTCTTATTAAGTATGAAAGATCTTTGTCATTGCGAGATTGTTTTCTTGCTGGGCTTTTAACCAGCGGGCTTACAAAGGAGAAATACAATTAGAATTTCTGTAGTTGTTCTGTGCTTTATTCAACAGAGCTATGTCTGACATTACCTTATTCCATAGATAAGTTTTTAAAGATACTTTGTCTGAAACGGTAACCACTCATAAAATACGCCAACAGTTCATTGATAAGTCGCGATTCTTTGAAATTGCACTTTTACTTCTATTTATAGCAATAAACTGGATAAGTGCACGTCTATTACTCGATTCATGTGTGCTTCCAAGGTGATAAAGGTGATAAAAATGAAAACTCAATGAAGGTAGAGAGTTGTGGGCAGGGCTGCGAACTTGAACTCGGAAGAACTCGATCTTTTTGCCGAACTCGAAAAAGTCTGAGCTGAGAACTCGAAATTAAACTCGAACTCGTAAATATTCTGGGCTGAGAACTTGAATTCGAACTTGAAAATATTTTAAGAAAGCTCGAGTTTATTTTCGTTTGTACATGCTCAAGGTAATCACTTTTTTTGCTGAACTCGAAAGAACTTAATGAATTTTCATTGAATTTAAACTCGAACTTGAACTCGCAAAAATGAAAATGCTGAACTCGAATTTGAACTCGAACTCATAAAATGAGCTGAACTCGGACTCGTTAAAAACGCCGACCAAGTTCGCAGCCCTGGTTGTGGATAAGTTGATGAAGTTCTGTTCAATGTCGGGAGAAAATATCAAGTTAGATTCTGCAGAAGGAAGTTATAGGTCACCCATACACGCACGGGCGCGCAACAACGGACACGGTTCTATGATTCCCTTGGCCCTGGCCCGTGGGGTTGTTGCGGATTATGGATCATAGAACACACCTACACGTTATGTCGTTATCCAATCAAATGTGCCAATTGGTCAAACGTCATCACCCAGGTCCCAGAATATTTTGTCGCGTTGAATTATTGTGCTGCAGCAAGCACTAAAACGAATAGCCTGGTGACTATAACATTTCATTTCGCAATCTGTGGTATCGCAACCTAGGTTCGCAACCAAACAAAATATTCGCAACCTGTGGTACGTGTACCACTGGTGGTACGCGGAAGCTTTTCAAGCAGTACGCAAGATATTTTCCAAACATGCAAAAACAATTTGTTTTCATCGAATCCTCACAAAAACTTCTTCACATTACAACTGAAATTATTTGCATGAAAACAGGTTAGCTAGAGATGTGTGTATAATCATGTGTGGAAACTATGGTATGACGTAGCATACTCTTATACGGGCATTGCCAGTAGCTCGCTTGCTTGCGGGCCTTTTTTTCTTTCGGCTGCTGCAAGCCTGCAGCACCATCGAATATAGTAGCTGGCGTAATTGAAATGGTGAGGTGAATCTATGGATCAATCTAAGCAGTAAAAAAGCTTTTAACAAACACGATTCTGTGTTCATTTCGTCTTCATCGAAATAATGAACTCAGGGTTCAAAACTACTCCTTACTCAAGTTTCACAGTTCTAGCTAACATATCCATAGGTGTAGTGAAGTAGGAAGAGTTTGGCCGGCCCCGGCCGGGGGGTTCGCAGGGCGGTTCCGCCGGCCCTGTTAGTAATGTACTAATATAGATACACTGTGTCGATAGTAATTCAAATTTCGTTAAATAAATATTAAACTTTCCAAAATTGATTTCAAGATTAAACTCATTAGTATATTACCGGAGCACTTTAATTTTTCGTGGCACTTCAGCTAAACGTCGCTGCTATTTGTTAAATGTCATTGTTATTTATTAACTGTTGCTGTTATTTACTAAATATCGCCGCTTTTTAATAAATATCGCGGCTATTTATTAAATGTCGTTACACTTTGGCTGTTATTGTATTTTTCGAAGCGTTTTAGCTGCAGTTCACGTCACTATAACTAAATGGCTGTGAAATGAGTGAACGTTGATGAAAATTTGTACAAAATTTGCTAAATCGTTTTTTTTGCAATGGCGCCCCATACAACAGAAAATTGTATCTCTGTCTGTTTTTTTAAACGACGTTCGCACCCGCTGGTGTGTTTGTAATTTTGTAGTTAATTTTTGTTCGTCATTTTGCCTTTCCTGTGTTGTGATTTATAAAGTAGTTGTGATTAATAAATCCAAGCAGCAGAGTTAAGAAAAATAAAGCCTGTTACTCCAAGGCACGATTTCATGATCGATATGCATGCAGGGGCTAAAACAAGCAATTCCTTCTCTCCAAAAAAACTTTTTTCAAGAAGCAACATTAATATAAACAACGCATATAGGCCATAGGTGGCGGAACACACTTTTTTAAGGGGAGGCCTGGGGGGCCCTAATTTAGACGTTTATTTCTACAATATTGCCTCTGCATGAATGTGTTTGAAACTTAATAGGCCTACCATCGAAATTAAAATCCAGGAAAGAGCTTAAATCCAGAGATATTTTCTTTAAAATTTTGTTTGTGGGGTGGGGGCAGGGGCGTAGCAAAAGGGGCAATTTTCACCCCCCCCCGAAATACTTTCAGTGACCACCAGCCTACAAAAACAAAGATACTAATGCTATAACGTAAATCTACTGACAACGCAAGCAGGGGCGGATTAAGACCATTCGGGGGTCCGTAAATCTACTAACAGCGCAAGCAGGAGCGGATCAAGACCACTTTTCGACAAAAAAACTACGCTAAAATGAGTACTTTTCTTGCAAAAACCCTAAAAATCCAGCTGTCCTACCACCACCAAACTTCGTTAACGAAGCTGGTAATTTGCGTAACCTGCCCACTTATAGCTAATAGCGGTTGATTTCAAAGAGTAAATGCTGAATTTAAATCGTGCTAGTAATTGCTGCAATTGGTAAGCAAATTGCCGCAAGTCGTGTTTCGTCGAGATGACTCTCTAGGGTCTCATAGCGGAAAAAATATTGTAGTTAAAATTACGCCTACTAGCAGTTGCAAAACTTTTGAAGCAGCACCTCAATACTTTTTTTTGTTAAAGTCCAAGTTTTTCCACTAACGCATTTTTCCCCTAACTGCAGAAAAGAATATAGGTATCAAAGAGAAGCATCGGCGATTCAATCGCATTTTACTGCATAAACTAAACAATGGAACCAACCGGTTACCTAAGTTATTCACCGCATCGCTATCGGTGCTGGAGGTCGGGAGTTTGATTCCCGGGCCGGTCAAATCGGCACAGCGTCGCCGATGGCTCGTCGCCACCGTTGCGACGTTTCTTCCGAACTATGTTGCCCAGGCGCTAAGCTGCGCAGATGGGACCCGCAACTCGTTACGCGCTTCGGCGTAATACCGCTAACATTGCGCAAAGAAACTTCACTAGTGCTTATTTGCTGATGAAGTATTCAAATGGGTTGCAAGTACATTCGTAGTAGCCTGCTCTAGCCAACTCTTTTTCGTTAAAATCGAATAAAGTTTGTCTCATTTTATTATTTTCAGGTGGATAAAACATTTCGAGAAAATATGTTTTCGAAACAACTAGAGGATTTTATCAGAATTTTACTCTCCTTCTCAAGATCAATTGCATTTGTTTGATACATTTCAATTTTTTGGATATTCGATTTTTTACATTGCATATTTATGCAAGAAAGTACAGTAATACCCAACACACGCAGTATTCTTTCAGCGCACCCCAAAATCAAGCAAAAGAGTTGGTTTGTATGCAATAAGCAACTTGCAAATTTTTTTTTTTTTAACAGAAAATTATTTAATTTTAAAATATGATTCAAATATCAAATATTCAGGGAGTTTTGGCATCCCCATGTCCAAACAATCAACGATTTGGCTACGCATTTAAAAATATTTAAAATACTTCACCCCCTCTCAAGACATTTTCCCCATCAAATCTATGTTGTTTGGTTGTGACTTTAGTAACTGGAAATAAGGGGTTTGTTCTTGTCGTTTTAACCTTGGCGATGAAAATTGTTCAACTCTAACCAGGGCATCTGTGACATTTATACTGTAGCTCTATTTCGCTTTGCATTTTTTTACTTGAAATGCAAGTGAAATGTTTCTTATCAAAATTAGACATTTCGATGGCCTGTAAAGAAAACACTTTAGGAAATGTACAATTATGACGTCAGTGCTCTTAAGACTCAATTTCGCGACATTTTCCAGCGTTATCTTCTAGCCTTATCTGGCACGAGGTGATATTAGCCAGGCTACCGTCATCAAAAAACGTCAAAATGGCTACGTCAAAATAATGTTTTCACCGTCAGAAACCTTGTGGGAATTGGCCAGAAGAGCAAGCTGAGTATGCCAACCTATCACGCATACTTAAACATCGACCAAAACCTTATATTTTCTTTTTGGGGGATTTAAGAAGACAGATGGGTTACAGCCTTTTTTCCATCACCTTCGAATTGACATCATGTTTGCGTGAATACCATGAGAGACAAAGCATTACTTTCACAGGAAAAGCTCTACCGATCTGCAATAAGTTTAAGAAAAATTAATTTGTCTTTTCGCTTTTACCACCCATTTGAATCAATCATTCATAAGGCGTAGAACAGAAACAATTAAAATAAATAATGGCTTGATTTTGTGTTTATGTTTCTAATTTTCTCTTATTTTTATTCCTATACCACACACCTTGATGTTGATCATATTGAGAAGCATCACAATTAAATCCACATCAAGATAGCAAAATGGTCTATTCACAACTTTTCATGCCGGTAATTGCATGTGAAGAATCATTCTGACTTTTGAGTAAGACTAAACCACTTATCAATTGCCATGGTTTTAAACTATCCGCAGGTTCATTGCAAATTTACCCTGTCCACATGTCCACTTGTCCACTTTAAGTCTAACAAAACCCACGGGCTCTCTGCATCACAATTGAATTTTTGATGTCATAATCACGTTTTTCAATAATGACATCAAAAATTTGATTGAGATGCTGAAAGTCCGTGAACTTTAGACTCGCTGAAACTGAACATGTGAACATAGTATTACCACCATCATCATCATTTCATATTTACTTGGAAATTAATGTAAATTAAGATTAAACATATCTAGCACAAATAACAGTAACGTTAATTAAGCGGTTTACTAATACAACCAGGAGACTGTGAAGTGACCATGAAGTCTTCAAGTCAAACAGCCACCAAGGATTATAGTTATTGCCTTGGTTGAGGCCCAAATTGCTTTGATTTTTCGAAGCAAAAATTTTTGCTTTTTGCATTGCTTGCGTTTTTCTAGTACAAAGTGTTGAGCGTTTCTCGAAAAGGCTGAGCCTTCACAAGACCTCATTATAAGCAAAATACAGCATTGGAACAATGTTTTTGACAAATCACTTTAGATCAATATTTCTTTACTTTTGCGGGGGCTACACAGACCCCGAAAAGATTCTAACAAAGCCAGTTAATCCCTTTGTTAGAAGCTAGTAGTAAAGTACAACATTACACAGTCGTAAAAGCATTCATACCGTATTTGTATTTACAGAATTTAGCAACTTTGCAGATTCTCATGGACTCAAGATTATAGAAATCTCACCGCTTAAGACGTTACTCATATGAAATGTGATTCTAATCTAACGCAAAATAATCTTAAATTATTCTAGTTCTTATAAGGCGCAATCTCACTGACTGAGACTTCTCAATGTCTTTGAGAACTTTTTGGTTTGTTTTATTATTGCATCACGTATGTTTGCGTGATGACGTACTATTAAATAATGACACGGCTTCAATGTCATGATGACGTACTGTAGTAATAAAACAAATAAGAAATATCTCCTTAACATTGAAACGTCTGAGTCAGTGTCATTGCACCTTTACAGTCTTTCCATCACTTTCCTGAGGTGCGGATCGATGGTCAGAGATTTGTGTAAATTAGAATAAAACGTTGTCAGTTGGTAGCTTCTTTGAAGCAACGTTGAAACAGGCCCAATGAATCATACCGACCAATCAATTCTTAGCTATCAAAAACGACGCTACAGTAATACAAAGCAAAACTTATTTCTTTATGATCAAATTATGTGCTCAATTTTCTAAGTAACACTTTTCGGTTCATGAATGAAATATTTTTAGCGCTTAATTTGCTATTTTTGTCGGAATATGAATCTTTGAGCTGTGAGGGTGGTCTAACCAAACACTCACTTCGATAATTGATATCCTGGGTTTTTACTCTATCGACTCAAATCAAATGGATTTGTAATTTGTCAGATTCGCAGCAGGAAAAGTATAAATAAAATGTTTGAATCAAGTATTAGGGGCCTACTGAGATTTAAAAAAAATTGTGCTTAATGATTTGTGAGAAAGGACGTCTTGAAAAAGAAAAATGAGCATTCTGGAATGGCAATACGTTCTCTAATCAAAAACAAAAAATGATTTTTGTAGCTATTTGTTCAGTACGCTTAATTTCTAATTAATTTTCATGCTCGTATTATTTTTTTTAAGCTTGATTTTTATTGATTTACTTTTTATTTATCTGCATGCTGCGAGAAGCCTCGAGGACACACTAGGGCAGTGGTTCTTAAATCGGGTTCGATCGAGCCCCAGGGGTTCGAGGAGTCGGTTCCAGGGGTTCGGTGGACAACAAGAAATTGAAGGCATCTGCAATTAGAAAAACGCAGCGTGGTCTAATATTTTTATTTTTCAAAAAACTGATGTGTAGTCTCTAGTATTAGGGCCTATGTACAAAACTAAGCCTGATTATAGCTCAAAAGTAACCGATATTTCCAAACTTTCCGTTCAAGTTTTGCCTAGTTAAAAGCTAAAAAGCTGCAAAGCAGAGATGGCTGTTATGCAGTCTCTTGCTCAAAGGATGCAATGATAAAACTTAAGAGAGATAACCGATTAATGATTGTCTTTCTGATCATGGCCGTCCTATAAGCGGTGCTCCAATTCGCTACTTCATTTTGCATGTTCATTAGTCTGCTCATTTTTGCATTCAAAAGTATTTTGCTGTTCAAAGGAATTTTTTCCTGGAACTCAAACCAAAAGAAGAATGTATGATATTTGCACAAATCACATACTTCATGTAATCATGCTTTCCATTCATTTTTGACACTATTAAAAACATTCATGCTTGACTGCTGATTTCCATTAGTGCTTTACCTACAACAGTTAACTACAGCGATTTGCATTGCTATCACAAATCGAATTATAAAACTACTTTAACCAGTGGTTCTTAAACTGGGTTTGACCTAACCCCAAGGGTTCGGTGAGGCTGTAGCAGGGGTTCGGCCAAGATTAGAGTAAGCTTACACAAACACACAGCAGTTTGCACAAAAAAGCAAAGAGTTGTAGTAAATTACGGTAGTATTTCTGAGAAAATTCATGTTTTGTTAGTTTTGTTTCATTAAATAAAAAGATTTCATATGCAACAAATCATAGTTCAATGTCGGCTAAAGTGTACACTGAGTTTTTGAATAATTAGATAAAACCAGGGGCGGATCCAAAGGCGATGTTGGGTATGCATCCCCTCCACCATCCATTTTCAACGCTATTTTTAATAAATGCGATTTTTCATAATTTTAAATCTCTTTGATAACAACGATCCTTACGCCTTAAAGGTAAAGGTACGGGACAGCGGGTGCTAAGCTCACATTGCGTAGGCCATTCTCTATTGGCGGCCCATTACAAATATCAATCATGAATGGATTGAACGCTGTTAAATACCATACATACACATACACTTAACCCTTCGCACTTCCGGTTGTGCCAAGCGCATGGCGGGAAGCTGCGAATACTAGTTTTAAAGTCTTTAGTATGACCCGACCGGGAATAAAACCCCAGTCTCCCGGCTACCAAGCGGACGCTCCTAACCAATACACCAAGCGCCGGTTACATCCTTACGCCTAGCACGCACAAATAAAAAATGTGGGAAAAAAGTGCATCATGTTTGGTGAAGGATTAAGAATTAGGGGCAAAAAAATTAAACAAAATTTACCTTAAAAATTCTTCAAAAAGCACTAAAATGGCCATTGCAGCATCTGAATTTTCAAGAAATTTCCTGGGGAGCATGCCCTCGAATTCCCTTAGAGCTTTGGACTCTGCTGAAAAAATAAAAAATTGGCGCCCCCTCCCCCCGTAAAAAAATTCTGAATAGGCCTCTGACATAAAACATTTTCAAACGGATTATTTACGCTCTTTTCCGGGTCCAAACGTCTTTGTACCTACTTAACTTTCAATTCAACCTAATTCAAAACTGCATCCCCCACCAAAACTTTCTGGATCCGCTCCTGGTTATAACTAAGTGTTCGGTGCGTGCCTGCTTGGCACTTATTGAGTTCGATATCTCCGACAAATTTAAGAACCACTACCTTAAACGTAAATATATTGACTAGAACTAGGTTATTTTGCTTTACGATGTCACAAACCGATTTATGAGACCAATTGCAAAAGTTTATAATTATGGTCGGTATCATGGTAGGTACTAGGTAGGGCAGTCTTAGAGTACAATATATATCGTTACAATAGTTGGCTTATACGTTAATAGCCTATATGAAACATCGCATAATTATTGAAAAAAACTGGTTGTGGGTTACTTATGACATCAAAAACTTATTTGTAACACAAAAAGCCCGAAAGTCTATAGCCCTCAAAAATGTTGATTTAAACCAGGTAAAAATGACACCCCGTGGCACCAACACCATGGGTGCATTACGAAAACGTTGATGATATATAAAAATTGAAATCAACCCTTGATGATGCTCGCGGTAGTACGCCGAAGTGCTTAACGATTGGCGGAGTCCATCTTCGCGACTTAGCGTCTGCAAGAGTAACACAACTCCAAAGAAACGTAGCTGCGATAATGAGGTTTTGGCAAAACTGGGTCCAATTTGTTTTAATGGGGTCGAAAATTAAACCCCAGACCTCCCGCACCGACAAAGATGTCTTTAGCGACTACTCCAACCAGTTGGGGTTGATGATGCATCATACTGTTATATTTAATAGTTTGAGTGTGAAAATGGGAGCCAGCAGTTTACATAGCATTACAACTAATTGGCAGATTGCAAGAGGGCCAAGGGGGTCAAACCCCGCTAATTTTTTTATTGCGTATCAACAGATTAGTGTAGCGATGATACTTTTACACGTACAAAAATGCTACCTAAGCATTTTTTTGATTCTTATCCGACTAAGAAGACTCTGGATCTGCCGATGCATCTCCGTTCTCCTAAGATTGAGTACTGAACAGAATCACTTTATTGTAAAGCTTTGTTTGATTCCATGAAGCTGCAAGCACGTTAACGTACGGATTACTCAACCCTTACCAGCTTACTGTGTTTGCCATTGTCGGTGCTTCGGCTTTGTTCCTAAGCATTCCTATCAACTGTTGTTGCAACCTTTGGTACATTTTTAAGCCTAAGTGTTTGACAAACTATACGCTGAAACAACATTAGCGTTTACTGTCTTACCGTTTGCCTACCATTGCAAAAGTGATCTTTTTCCGTGCAAACCGATTTGTTTGCAGTGCTACTTCACGCAACACTAATAAGTTCTTTCGTAAATTATTTTGGGGTTATCTAAATCATTTTAAAGGCAAAGTGATCAATTACGGCGTTTTCATTATGTGATACATTTACACGATTTTGATATGCTGTGTGTAAAACTGTAAGTCGTGGAATTATGCTTCCGAACAAAAGACTACTGTGGCGTCAGTAAAATCCCCTTAACTTACAAAGTGTTACGGTCAGTGTATGTAGAAAGGTGTTATGGTCAGTGTAGCAGTTTTTCTTCATAAATAGCTGCACTCGCAAAATACAACAAGATTACCCACAACTTGTGAATATTCTTTAAATCTTTGCATGATTTTTTTCAGCTATGGGCCTAGTAGTTTTTTTACGTTGAAATTCTCTGCTCCAGCTGCGAATAATGTCGTGGTAGAAAACAGAGTTTATTAAGCACAGTTTTTTATTTGAATACATTCAACTTGACACACAGACATTTTATATGGTTGGCAACAGCAAAATTCAAACACAAGACTAGCGTAAAATACAGAACAAAGCACACAGTAAAATCAGCACGACACACAATGCAAAAAATTAGTTAAAACACTAACTTTTCAACAATAATATGACATTACGTAATAAAACTTAACGAACCATTCAAATAATAGTAGGTTTCCTTTAAAATAACGACGATACTACATAAATTAAAGAAAAACGTTTTGAATAAAGCAAAATGAAAAATTTAAAAAACGCCCAATAATGCTGATAGCTAAAATCAGCAAAACACGAAAAAACAATTTTTTGAAGCAGAAAGTAAAATGTTGCATTTAAGTAAAGACATAGCTACACGAAAAAATATATAAAGCAAAGGACAATTTTTGTATTGCAGTTTTTATGCTTATGCAATTTATTTTCTTGGTGTTCATTAGCTTTTACGATTGATGTTGCAATCTTATTTACTAAATATGATTTATGTTTTTGCTACCGGTACTTTAAACATAATATATACAATAAGAACTAAACAGTTAAAGGAAACTTTGGCATGCTAAAAAACTCAGTATAAAAATGGCCGATTCATGAAGTGGCTTTTGCAATCACGTAAACAAACAATAAATTAGAACCAACAATAATTTGACGTCGTAAAGATTTAAACTAGAATCGAATCAAATAATATTATGATTGTTGTAACGACTTAGCGGCAAAAAGGCTCTTCCTATAAAAACTTCTCTAATTGACGGCAGGCTCGCTTTTGATGAATGAAGAACGGTAATCTTCGTAGTATGAGTACGGATGATAAAGTGAAAAATGGCGGCGGTGCTGGCCGTCTCGCACCGGGCCTGGAGCGGCGCTATTGCCGGCGTAGATGGACGCTAAACCGGTGCAAGGAAAAGCTTCCGCTGAGGAGTCAATATCTCCGGTCAAACGATTTGCGTAAGCCTGTTGTTCTGTTGCGTAGTTTGTTTTAGCACTTGTGTCAATCAAAGGTAAGTCTTTTCGCTCACTTTGATTTGTGTAGTCGTAATAAGCGGTAGCTATTCGGTCCAATCCTTCATTTAACATAGTTTGTTTAGTATTCACTAAGTTTTGGCTGTTCCCATCCGGTACACATTCCGATAATGGACTATAATGTTCCGACTTGGACGGTGATTGAACTTCATTCATTTGACTCTCGTCACTTTTTCTCATTTGATGATTACCAGTTGCTGAATCAGGGGAAGATCCAACATACAGGGCTGGATCAGAATGATTAACAGGGGAGGCGGATATTTTGGCCGGGTCACTGCGTGCGTTTTCGGAAACTTCAGCTTGTTTGGCGAAAGGAACGGAAAGATTTGAAGCTGCAACCATTGAGCCTATTGAGTGATCAGGAATGGACCCCGGACAGGATGGAAAAAGAGCCGCAGAGGATAGAGACGGATCCATTATTTTAGACTTAGTCTGTTCTTTCTCAGTTGTTTTGATGGAGCGGTTTTTGAGATTTTTTCCTTTTCCCTGGCCTTTAGGTTTTCTCTTCCGGGTTTGAATGCTGTCTTTTTTCATTGTTTGCGGACGTGGCACCTGTAAATTTACAACAAGGTTAGAAATCACACAGGAAATTTCAAAGAATCAACAACCGCGCCACAATACTTACTCCGTGCAATTTCTGGTAAAGACCGCATGCATTACACACAGGATTTCCGTCTGGGTTTCTTCGCCACAACGTGGTGACGGTTGTTCTGCAATTGGAGCATATCTGCGCAAAAAAGCACTTGATAAAAATTTTAAATATTGCAACGTGAAGCAAAAAGTACTCAACACAGTTCGTGGATTAAATGGTTAAACAGAAATTAGAAGCGAGCTCCACTGCAAATCAGTAGCCATCTTATACCTAACTTTTCTGATGAGCGCTAAAAATCCAGTTTGAAACATAATCTCATTTGTTTCTTGCAAGCAAAACTGCAAAGTAAATCACTAAATCTATGTTTATATTAGAGAGCGACTGTCCAGTTAGGAATAAGTGCGTCTAAGTTATTCACTGATAGGCCTACTGTGACAAACTAATAATTCCTTTGACACTACAACACACGTTTTAATTCAAATAAGTGGAGAAAATCCTCATTTTAAAGCAGATAAAATCAGCAAACGTGGCTTGAGATTTGAATTATACCAAAACGAGTTTTAGTTCTCGAATTACATTACCATACAAGAAATTAACTTTTCTGGGTAAGCAAGACCTTTTTTGGCTAAAAATTGACTGGATTAACACTACTAAAAGCATGATTACGTTTGATATTATGTAGAAAACAACCACTTTTGAAACATTGAATTGGTCTTTGCTCTTATGCGCAGCATCCACGTGGATACGCGTTCAAAGAGAGCATTATGTTCCTATGTATGATCATAAGTTGGTACATAGCTTTAGTTCATTATAAAGCCGATTTAGTTTCTGGAGATTTAACGGAGTTAATATATATAAAAAGTATGAACGCAGTGCTGTGTAAATACTGGTCAGTGATTAGAAATACTTTTCTTACCAGTTTTCCTTTGATTTTTGAAGCGGGTCGCATTTGTCCGCTGTTTCTCCATATAGCGCAAGCATTGCAGTAATGAGGCATGACGCTGTCTTTGCGCCAAGCAGGAAGGCCAGCTCCACATCCGTGACAATCTCTCGATGAATTCACTGAAAAGATGGTAGGTGTTACGACGCAATACGTTTTTCAAAATCTGCGATGAAAGTTTTCTATTTTTACGCCGAAAAAATGACTAATTACTGAATTTTTACAAATCGATCAGGATTTGCGGTATGTAAGCAGCTTAGCGTGGGAACATTGGAGTAAGGCATGTACTAAATCCGGTCAACGTAAAACAGATTTCGAGAAACATTTCAGCGCCCGCCATGGCAAGACTCCTTAACAAGCGGTAGATGTAACAACAACGTTTTGTGTAGTCAACTTACCAGACAAAGCATTATTTTCGAAGAAAAAATGTTTCAATCATAATCTACGTAAATGCCTCAAATTAGCAACTGCTTTGACAATGCTGGCTTGATTGTTCAAATAACAACAAAAACTTAGACCGTAGAGCACAGGATGTTATTTTGTTGCGTGGCAAGTCCACCATATTTTAAATTGAAAAGCAGCTTTTAACTTATTTTAACACCTGATTTGGATCCATCAAAATGAAAATCGGGACCCAGAATAAAAAAAAAGGAAGTGGCTATTTTTACGGGTCCGTAACATTTGTCTCTTTGGTTTATTTTATTACTTCGTCACGCTCTGGTAGAACCGGGAGAGCGTGAAGGGATAATGAGAAACCAAGCGCTTATTTGTATGGGCCCGTACGAATAGCTACTGCAAAAAAAACTACGGAAAAAATAGCTTTTTTAGTTTGAGTCCTCAACATGTTTATTTTAGATGCTTGATATTTTTCTAAAAAAAAAAACTGGAAAAATTTCTTATTTTTTAACTTTTCTGTAATCTTTTCCTAACTTTGGGAAAAAATAGGTTTGAGTGTGAGACTATTCAACCACACAGTTTGATGGTACAAAGCATGAGGTAGGCCTACGGACACTGCGTTACCGGGATCAATTCATAGTTGAAGCCAATCACATTTAACACTTATTTTAAGCGACTGCTGATTCAAAAAGGGTTAGTTCATTCTGTTGTATCCTTCATCAGACTTGGTCATTTTCATTGTGTAAACAATCATAGATGCTTATTCAATCTCGATAAGTTGAGCTAGTTATGACTTACTACTGAATCATGAAAACGCAGGAGCCTTAAAGTCCAA
Organism: Trididemnum miniatum; assembly: GCA_964006365.1. Classification (NCBI taxonomy): domain Eukaryota; kingdom Metazoa; phylum Chordata; class Ascidiacea; order Aplousobranchia; family Didemnidae; genus Trididemnum; species Trididemnum miniatum. The sequence goes on along the minus strand of OZ023248.1, from coordinate 11,559,439 downwards.
CGTCAAACACGATGTTGGTTTCATTTTTGTAAACATTTTTACACTAAGTGTGAAGAACTATTGTGCCTATTGTATACTAGGATAAACCTCAAAAAACTTTTAAGTTTATTGACGAAGCAGCCTACATAAGTCACTCCTTAGTGGTTTGATTGATAGAACTGAAGTCGCTAGTAAATTACTAGCTAACTTTAACTATAAAACGCAATTATTGACAGAACTATAAACATGATGAAACGCTAAACCGCTGGCACAGTGACTTAAACTAGCCAGATTTCCTGTTTGGAACGAGAAAACTACTTTATTTAGCTTGTTAGTTTCTTTTCAGTTCGCTTCGGTTACACATGTCCCCAACGAACGCTACAAGAAAATTTTCTGCGGCGGTCTGTTTACAAGAAACTGGCTTCAAAATTACAAAATGTAAATAGAAAAATAACATGCTTGAGAACTGCAATATTAAGCTGTGTAATTGTCGTCTTTTAGCGTTTTTGACGCGCACACTTCGACGCCGTAAGCAACCCCCAAAATGACAAGCGTGCAGGCTCTAAAAGCTTTATCTTGCATGTGCTTGCGGTATGAGCCTTAAAAATTCAACCATTTTAGATTGGACTGTAGAAACGTAAGTTAGATGTGGAAATTGGTGATTCATTTTTAAAAGATCAGAAACGATTTATGTATCAATCGACGTTGTGATAAAATTGGCATAACAAAACCTTGCAAAACTAGAAACAGAAGTACACCGGAGTCTTTTATATGGCTGCTCATTGAGGTGCAATCACACTAATCCACCATTTTTCAAAAAATACGAAGGAATTGAGAAATAGATTTTAAAAACAAACTGGTGGCGACAGAACCTTTTAACAGCCTAAGTTAAGTCAGCTTTTTTGACAATCTAGTATTCTAATTTATCATAATTCCTAGTAGCCTTATACAGTACGTCAAAAAACGTTTATTTCTCTTTCGCAACTCCCAAAATTATCACTCAGCACCTGCGCTTAATTGTGGAAGAAAGGTTCAATTCAAATTAAAAACTAATCAATATCAGTTTGGAAGTTAATAACTCCTGTAAAGCCACACCAAATCGTTTTTGCAAATTGCATTTTAATAGCACCAATAAAGCATTCAATTTAATCGCTGAATTTTTTACACGCATTGTAAAAAAAATTAGGATAATGCTGATCAAAAGATTTTGCATAGCGATCAACGAAATATTAGATATTTTGAAGCTGCCAAATTATCTATGAGGTGGGATATTTGTTTTTTAAGAATTTTTGGATTTTTTTGCTAACTTTGCCGCATGAATTCAATAAGACGTAAGACAATTAAAGCAAGCTGCTTTCAAATGTTTGTTGTTATAACGGTTTTAAAGGTCTTAATTTACATAGCAACCGTCTTGCTGAAATTCGATAGCGCAGCTGAAATGAAACATATCGCAATTATTGCGGTAAACTCACATTTAAACGTTTCAATTTCGTATTTCAATAAGTAATTTAATTTTTAATAAAAAGTAAGGATCTTTAACATTGAAACTCTTTATGAAACGATTAATGGCTTTTTAGCATTATTGGAATGCGAATTTTTTAGGTAACATTTTTCCAAACCGCAACAAAGTAAAATATTTTATAAAATAAAACAATTCAGAGATTTAACAGCAACTTACCGTATTGTGAAGCAATTCCAGCCATGTAGCTTGAATGATGATTTAAATTGGCTCCATAATTAATGGCGGCAGCTGCTGCGGCTGCCGCTGCAACACCACTCGCTGCGGCAGCAGCAGCGGCAACTCCAGGTGCGTCATATCCAATGGTAGAGTTGGATCCATTCCATAAATCTGAAGATCCAACGTATCCGTATGATCGGCTGGCAGATAAGTTGTTGGCAGAATGGCTTAAGGCAGAAACGGAATTTCCGTAATCGCAAGTAGCTTGGCCGTTATAAGATGCAGTTGATGCAAAAGGGTTGTATCCATGTTGATGGTTAGATTGATAAAATGACGTCATGTTGTTTTGAACTGGATAACTTACCGTATTTTTTAAGCCCCCTAATGGTTGAGCATTTGGATGATATATTGAATTATCATTAAAAGATCCGTAAATTGCGGATTTCGATGCGTAGTCGGACACAGAACTATAGTCGATATTGGATCCATTTGAGTTCAAAATAGGGAGGGAAGAGTGGGTTCTGCTACTGGATGTTTGCATAAAAGGCAAAGTTGGGTAATTTTCAAAGTTTTTTTGGTTGAACCCTTCCAATATTGACCCTAAAATTAAGGAGTTATTTTCTGGTGTGCCACCATTTTTCTGGGTGGTGCGATTAGCTTGAGCAATGTCCTCATTGGAGTCATATGAGCACGTTCGCTCATTTTCACAAGGCAAATGACTCTGTACTGAATCCGTTTTGGGATTTATATTAGCAGCGATGGATGTGCTTAACCCACAATTTGAAATTTTTTCAGAGATCTGATTATGGAATGGCCTAGAAATGGGTGAGGATCCGTCATTATTTGCAAACACTCCGTTTCTCTCGTTTTCTGCGGATGCAAGGACTTCGTCAGATGCAGGAGAAGAGAAGGAGTTTGGAGACATTGAAGAATGAGTTGATTGGGAACCGGGGTCACAAAATGGAACCATATTTTCATCAGAAACGACAGCTTTATTTTGCTTGTATGGGTAGAAGTAGGAGTCTAGCTCATTTGTTCCGGCAAATCTGAAAACAAAAACATAAAGTTTGCATTGCTAAAAAAACTGCGCATGTTTCTACGGAAAGATTTCAGTGGATAAAACAAGTGCTAACAACTAAAAACAATGGCATTAAAATGTTTAAAAAAGTGAAGTAATTTTTGCCAGGTTGACTACAGAATTTTGTACAGATTTTGCTTACGGAATACAAGTGAAAGTTTAAGGAGGTTGCCCCGACTAAAATAGTTTTTGTAAAGAAACAATCTCTTAAAATTTTTCTATTCCAAGACAGCTACCCTGACCACATGTCCAATTTTAGTGGGTTTTAGGCCCACGATACTTGCTTCTTGTTTCTGCATCATAATCAATTTTTTGGTGTCATAGTTAAAAAAAGTGATTATGACATCAAGAAATTGATTATAATTCCGAAACTAGAAAAAAGAATCGCGGGTCTAAAGCCAATTAAAATTGAACATGTGGACAGGGTAATTAAGCACACTGAAAAAAATTTTTCATGAACGTCTCCAACACATTTTGAAACTGACCAAGAGCAGCTAATTCAGTGAATAGGTAGCCTATACATAACCATGCAATATACAAAACAATCACAACATTATGAAGAAGGAACATTTTACAACATTTTCGCCCCCCATGTGAAGGGCCGCATGAAATAGTTTGTTTTTAAGCAACTACTACTTTCAAGTCTAAAAAGAAATTTTGAGAAAATGAATTTTTGATGTTTGCGGGTGCTTGTTTTTTTTTCAAGCAAATACAAAAATACAATGCAGGACAAAATATGAAATTTGTTGAATCTGCAGTAAATCTAAAGTTGCTCTAATAAGACAATTGTTAAGTGTTTTATCATAATTATCAGAAAGCAATGCAATATTTTATACACTGTAAATTGTAAATGGTGCAGATATCGAGCTTTTACTTCATAATAGAAATAATATTGTTTGAACAAAATAAAATAGAATAAGAAATTACAAAACATTTGAAACACGTTGTAGGCCTACGCTATTTTACTACAATTTTTTGCAGCCTTAAAAATCAATTTCAGAAACAAACAAGCAAAAATTGGATTTCCCTAAACTGCTAAGCGCAAAAATGTAGGAGCTTGCATCAATTTAGAAGAGTATTGCCAACAACAGATATAGTGCAGAGGATAAGCAATACTTTTTTTGTTTCTTATTGTGTATCCCAAAGACCTAAGTTTCACAGTAAAATGAAGCGACAATATACCGGTAGTCAATCATTGTGTAACCGCAATTCCTCAAATTTCATCATAAAAACGTAACAAACAGTTTCAAAACACTATAATTTGTTAACTCACACTCGAGCTATGAGACTTATTTCGATCTACACGCAGATCATTATCAACCCAGATGCATTGTAACAATAACGTGAGGGATAACGTTGGGCTACTAATAACTACGATGACTGACATTAGACGGGAATTTAAGTGAAACCCAAGAAGCCTGAAAAAGCAACGAGGGTGTGCACAACGTAGGGCACGAAAAATCGTTACCGGTAATCACCTTTTTCGTCCTTCTGGACTCATCAGATGCTTCGCACATGGTGTAATCACATTTTACCAGAAGTTTAAAAAAGTAATGTGTGAACAAGGTGATGTACACTTTGCACAGTAATAAGCTCTGTTCCTTCTAAGGTGCAAAATTTGAAAAAACTGAGAAACTCTGGGCAAAATTTTTCAATTTTTCTGTAAGTTTGCCATTTTGAATGTTAATTTTCGACCGAATTCGAATCAATGTGTTCAATAGTTTGATGCAAAACAAACGTTTCATACTCTGAAAACTCTACATTGAGGCAAAAATTGGATTGAACTTTCTGTAAAATCTTTGGGCAAATTTTATATTGAAATTTATATCTGGGCAAATTTGCATTTGCTAAAAACTTGGAGGGAACAGTGGTAATAAAAAACACAAACGGTTGAATTAATTGTACCGTACAAAGAAAAAATGAAAAGACTACATTTCGCCAAATCGCTATACACGAAAATTTAAGAGCTTATATCAATTTCAAATATAAAAAGCTAAAACCGTACAGCTTGCTTCATATTTATACGAATACAAGTTTAGAATTGTGGATTTGTAAAAAAAGTGATTTGTGAAAAAGTAACATACTTATACGAATACAAGTTTAGAATTGTGGCTTTGTAAACCATAAATTAACCAGCAAGTTCATAAAATTGAAGTTCACAACTAGTAGTTTTACAGGATTTAAGCACGAATAAAACGGTTAAATTAGTAACTTTTGAAACTACTCAGCAAAATGCTTGATTTTCATATTCTTTTTCACGATTTAATTATCGGAAAAAAGGCAAAAAACGAAATTGTTTGCAATAATTTTTTGAGGTATAATTCAACTGATTTTGATACTGCCTCAAACTTAAGGGCCCAAACCGTGCATAAGGCCTAATACTTTGAACAAGTTATCGGTGTTTATATAATTTAATGTGATAACTTACTTATTATTCATCTTAAGCAAAAATATTTTAAAGAAATTAGACTTACTTCGGGGATTTTTCTTCGGAAATGGTTGACTCCTCTGTTGGGTCGAATTTTATTTGGGGCTTGTCGTTGCTCATTTGCATGTAGGGGGATTCATGTTGGTTTCCAACGTTGGCCCCTACAGCAGCTTGCTCTGACATATACATGATTCAACTCTACTTTTATAGTTTACTTTTAAAACTTATAATGCCTGTTTCAAATCTGCAAAAAAAAGACATGGTCCTATGTTAATTCAGTTGCACGGTTCGAAGATCGGATGACGTTTGTTTGTTCGACCGAATTTTCTTCAACTTTTTCCGTCAAAGCTACGTTTGATCGAACAAAAATGGCTTCTCGATAAAACTACGTACTTGCATAATTTGAAACGCCACTTATTGGATCGATTCAACCTTCTACTTACTTCTTATCAGACGCCTGGTGTTTGCATTTCGATTTCATAAGATTAAGCTTTCAAAAAAGGAAAAACAAATCCCCTTATATCAACTCAACCTTTGTGAATGGTAAGGTACGCTAGATTTACATTTAATCAGCTACCAAGTCACATTTATAGTAAGTTTGTTTCTTCGCAATATAAACTACAACCAGAAATGCAGTAAAATGAAACATAATTTTTTAATCAAAATATTCAAAAACGAAGTTTGAAGTCAAAACGAAAGTTTACCATCGTTTTGGCAGCGTTAATTCCTGTTGGCGATCGGGGTTAAAGTGAACAAAACAAGCCAGAAAAAGCCAAAAAGAAAAAGTTTTTTAATGAATGTGTTTTACGATTAAGCATGTAGTTAATATTGGTCTAAGGAAAACAAAATAAGTAAGATTGTGGCTTGCAGCAACAGCTGAAGTGCGAACGATTCATTTGATCACTTTTATGGCATTCCTTCAACTTAGGAAACCTTTAAAATAATACAAAATAAGCGAAAGAGCAGATTCATTATTTTAGTAAAGTTGTTTGATATTTACCAGTTTAACTAACGCAGCAAGCAGCTAAACTGCTAATTTTGCAAAAACTTCAAACAATCCAAACATTATTTAATGTAACTTCAATAAACTTGATTAGAAGACCGGGTGCTTACGTAAATTAGCAAAGAGAAAAAACATTGTCAACAAGTCTTGTTTAGCAGCTTGCTGAAACCGATTACAATGAGGAGCATACGCAGAATGGTTTTCAATGGGGCTCGCGTAAAATATTTTTCCACACTAAACAACGATTTTTTCTTGGAGATTTGAGTTATGACCCCTTAGCGTGTCTCGGAAAAGACTTATTGGGGGTGCACGCATAGCTTCCCCCTGCATACACCATTGATTATCAAGGCCAAGGTTTTTGAATTAACCGCAACAATAATTGATGAGATTCCCCCTAAAGTGTCCACAAAACGGCCAAGTATACTTCTGGTACTATGAATTTCACATATTATGCAACAGCATAAAAAAAATGTTGAATCAACACGTAAAATTACTCTTGTCTTTTTAAATTATTCGATTACAACACTCGATTGCATTTTCACTGTATAGATATTCAGCCGCCTGTGTAATTAAACTCAACCTAATACTCGTTATGACATGTGCGCGTCCTAGTTTTGTGGCTTCAACCTCTGATACAGATTTGAAAGTCGAAATCTTAACAAATTTCAATTCGGTTTGGAATTTTACATCAGGTTAAGCTAGAATTGAAATTAAAAAAAATTGAAGTAAATTTCGAGTTCGGCTCGGGTTTCGAGCTTAGTTTAAGCTATCAGTTTAGATTTTGGTCTCAACACCTCACATTTAGTCAGTTCCTCTTTTATCTTGATATCTGAACAATTTATATGCCTAGCATTGCACATGACTTCGATGGTTGTTGAATTGATTAACTGGATGTATTCTATAAACAGAGCAAGCTTTTTAACAAATAAAACAGAAATAAGCGCTTGAAGAAAGTATACCTCAAAGTTGTTACTGCATCGCTATGAAAATTTATTGATTTTTTGATACGAGTACAACTTTATTCGGGCTCAGAATAGATGAAAAGTTATTCAGCAAGGGAACTTCGTTTTTCTGGCATCTCCTACATTAATCCAGGGATATGTAGGAATACAAATCTACAAAAATCATTAGATGATAAATGGATTCAAGCTCATGAGGGTAAAAATTCGGGGAGAATCTTCCAATCAAGCGTAACCGTACCACACAAGATATGAAAATTAACATTATCTTGATGAATAATGTAGGAAAAAAAGTTTATTTGTTATGATGGTGCCAAGGGTGGAAACCCAAACCTAAGCAGAAACCAAAAAACCCGGTTTTTAAGGAAATTTTTGAAACCGAATCTGTAACTGAAACCTGTTAAGCCAAACTTTTGAAAACCTTAACTTGAACCAAAACCGATTTTTCTTGAAACGTCAAAACCGAAACTGAAACTAAAACCTGTTCAAAATTTTCAAAGGTTTTGGGTTTTAAAAATTGTCATCATCATCATCATCATTAACAGCACTGTCCTTTCAATGTAGGGCGTCAAATAGAGTAGCTGTGAAAACCAATTTTAAGTTTTTGGCTTGACCCTAGCCGGAATCAAATCCGAGCCGACAACTTTTGAAGCAAATGTTCCACTCCCTCAGCCATTTGAGCTGTTACACATCATCGTAACAAAGCAAAAACGCCAAGAAGTAAAGCACTTACACAATTTGTATTCAATGTAAAATAGTTTTCTTGTCTGGCTTTCTTGGCTGAAACTTAAACTGAAACTAAAACCCAAAAACCGAAGTCTGTCTTCAGCAAAACCGAAACCAAAACTGGAACTTATTTTTCAACATTCGTGAAACCAAACCAAAACTGAAGCCCGGCATCTGCTTTTTGCCACACCAAAACTGAAACTGACACACTAACGCCAAATGGCTAGGTTGCCACCCTTGGTTGGTGCGTATTGTTTCAAGATTTTCTAAATTTTGAAGTTCTTATTTGCCGGTTCTATATTGCGCTAACTATTTTTTTTTCTTTTTGGTCTTATTCTATCTACATCCACGTGATGAGCTCCAATTACGTTGAAACCGGTTGTGGATTGATGTTTCAACGCACAACACTACCATTTTCGTACTAATTCTTTTTTTTCTTTTTCAACTTTTGCTCAATTTGTCAATTTTTATTCAAGATTTAATTTTCCTATTTGTTTAATTTTTCCTTTATTCCCTAAGGTTACGTTTTACTGGAAGATTTTTCCGGAGTCTTTAGACTTGTGAACTAGAATCCATATCACATTTACTAAGCTTTTTGTTAAAAAATAAGTTAGGCACCCAAAATGGACTTGATCTTTTTAGAGGCATAAGTTTCTATTGTATTCCATGTAATCTCCTGTTAAAGATGCGATTTTATGGACCCAAAATTCACTTCTTATGATTTTGCTTAAATTTTTGTCGTTACGTGACCTATAGTCGCCCATATTTTGAATTTTTATATGTATTGAAAACAAAAGATACAAATTTATTTATTTTTTACTGATTTTCAACTACAAAAACATAGACAGTGCGAGCAACAAAAATTACAGTAGGACTATTGCGTAAGTTTTTTATTGAATAACCAACATGCATTACACGAGCAGACGAGGAGGCAAAAACCACGTTGTTTTGTAAACTAGACTTGTGAAACAAACCATAACGTCTTGTAAAACAATTAAACTTGTAACCTACAAATACGTGAAACTAGCCGCAGGTAAGCTGGTTTGGAACTTGAAAATAAAAAATATTTGCCTCACGCGATGTTTATTGCATTGGACCTTGGACTTTTAGCTAGTAAGACTTTAATAAATTACATAATAATAACTTCTATTTTTTATATTCTACTTTTTATCTGCAGAAATCAAATAGACTTGGCGCATTTACACAAGGAGGGTAAGAAAAATCAAATCTCCTCCGAGTATTAAGTTATACGCATTACCGCGGGCAGTTGACAGATCCTACGTGGCGGGTTCCATTCGCGGCTAAAGCCGATCGTATTTGACATAGCCTGTTAACTGTGCGGCTACTAACTCCAAGAGAGCAAGCTCACTTCGTAATCTCCCTAAATTACTGTTGATTACCAGTTCAACATAGGCTAATTGGAGATAACCTCAGTTATTTGTCTATTGTTTGTTTACTACATTCGTACTCTGACATTTCTAGGCTTATAAAAATTCAAGTCCAGCAATTTTTTGAGTCTCAGTTTGCTAAAAATTCCTGGATAAACCTCTTCCATTCATCAACCTTGCTTTTAAAGTTGCAATATTTTGATGAGATTTTTATTAACTTTACATTTAAGTAGTAAGGTTTTTTTGAAAAACTATGCTAAGAATTCGCCTCTCTCTATACCTTATCCGCTCGATCAATACTGATCAATTTCAATGCAACTGTTTTCTTCAATACCTACGAAAACTTGCTAAATTGCATGCAATCATAGATTTAAAAAAACTAAAAGAACTTATTTCATTCTACATCTGCAAAAATCATCCAACAGCGACGATGCTTCACTAGCCAAAATATTCAGCGCATAAACTTTCTTTGCTCGTTTTGGCTAAAAGTGGAAGAATAGATCGTTCCATTTAGATTTGTCTTGACACTAAAACTTTTTCCTTTCATTTAGCAGAAAGCTGTTGGCTTAGAAAAACTAAAATCTCACGTTGTACGTCTTCCGATAAGATGGTGACATAGCTTCTAAAAAAATATGCTCAGTAAAACCAACTACAACACCTATTACGCAGAAGTTCATTTCTAAATCATACTGTATTTTTCAAAAATATTGCTTTAATTTGTAGCGTTGCCCATATTATTGTTCTTCAACAGAACAGTGATTATACCATGGCAACAAATGAGCGCCCATAAAGTTTCTCTAATTAACTTTTCTGTTTGACCACGTTTTCGAAAAAGCATAGGCAGGCTTACGTAAAAAGTTATTTGATCTGTGTGCAATGGCACAAAATGCATAGCCATGAGTTTCACCATGCACAAAAAGCAACATCTATAAAAAGGACATAAAGTAGCTCCGAGTCTACCGCCTTGCGCCGCAGCGTATATTGGGGGTTGGGGGCAATGTGCCATGCCTTCCCCTGACTTTGCTTTTCAGTAAAAAAAGAAACGTTGAGACTGAGCTGAAATTTTATCTCATGACTAAGGTGTTTAAAAGTTTGTCAATTTAAATCTAATTTTAGAAACTATTGCTAACACCGACCTAAAGTTTCTAATAATTTCTTTTATCGATGATGACACACGGATACAAACCATTTAAATATTTTTTGTCTCTGACTCGTGCCCAACCGGACGCCATTGTTTTTACAATCACGATAAATGATTTTTTCCCTTGTAGTAGCCCTATTTATTCTCAGAAGCAAAAAAAGGAAACCCAACTCAAACAGAGCTAACTCATGGACTAAAAGGAGAGATAACATAAGTCTGCATGTGGCTTCATTGACAGTTAGTGCTTTCATCCAATGAGTAAAATCAACTCCATCAGCCATGCAGGCGCTTGAAAAAATACATATACAGTAGACCCTGTATTATTCTAAGACTTTCTGCTACTAGCTTATTTTGCAATTTGAATCTTGCAACTTGGTTCATTGGGTAAAGACCGGTCTCAAACTCCAATAAGCTTTAATTAACTTGAAACGACTAAGCCAAACCGGAAATGTTACCCCAAAACTAATATTTCTGAAACACACTGGACATAAACTTGGCTTATAATCAAAACTAGAACCCAACCAAATGTAAAAATCGCAGTGAACTAGTAACTTTGCATAGTATTGTGTTTAAGCGATTTTTTTATATCTTTTTCTAGTTTCTAAACTTTTGTCATTTTTCTACAGCGATTTTTAATGATACTATTTTTCAGCAGCTTAGGTTGTATTCTCTGACCATCCAGTTTTTTTCACAATTTTTCTGATCTTTTTTTAGGAACAGCTCCACATTCATACCCACAAGAGGTAAATATTTTTTACACGATTATTAGTTTGGACAGAAGATAGGCTTTCAGCTTATCAAAAAAAAAAAAAAAAAACGTCTCGCATGTTCCACACGCATACGACTACATGGCCAAAAAATCTGAGAAAACTCCATGTTTCAACGTTTTTCTCACAAATAACTAGGAAATTGCGGGCTGCTTAGATATGAAGTAATTTCAAATTGGTCTCGCAAAATCATGCATTTTATTTTCGCCTTCTGAAATTTATTCCAAGAGCCTTTAAATTTTCTCCGAGGAAGAGGAAAACTGATTTGAGAATTGGAGCCAGGCATACAACAAATTCGGTTGATTGGATATCAAAATTTCAACGCAATGTACAATAATCGAAATAGTGCATTATTATTAGAATAAATGACGTCATAATGTTGCTGCTGCGTTAAGAGCGGGCATTGCTCTGACGAAAGCAAACAATTGAGTATTTGATTGACGGCTGCTTTGGAATAAAACAATTTTTCTGTGAATAGCAAACAAGCAAATGGTTATTCACTAGCGCTCCTAGTTGTGCGTAGAGTAAATATTAGCCTATACTTAGCAAAATAGAAATTTGTAACATAGAACAGCCAAACCAACACCCAGTGCTAGTATGGAAAAGAAAACATTAGTCAAAATAGGCGACAGTTTGCTTGAAAAATGCACATTAGCTCAAAATAAATCGGAAGCAAAAGCGCGTATTAATTAAGATCTTTTACTGATTCATAGCCTGGTGAGTCATCGCTGTAAAAAGTCCCTATAGCTTGTACTTTATTAGTATTTGTCTTTAACAAAACAATATTTTCTTACGTGGCTATACGAAGACAAATAAAAGAAAGTGTTTCTGAAAAATTGGATTTCAAAATTGCAAACTTTTATTTCTTTCCAAATTTCAACAGCTTAGATTTAATTAAAGTTTTTTAGTACCAATAACCTCCACCTGGGTTAGCTCAAATTATTTTCATGGGAAAATCGCTTAGAACGATTGCTGTACTATTAATTGTTTTTTCACAAACACTGACGTTATGAAACCGGAAGAAAAAACATGGCCGTGGCCGTCATATACATCAATAAAACACACAAAAGTGTTTAATTAACGTCATTAATTTCGAAATTTTAATGCCCAAACTCATAAAAAGGGTGGTGGTTGGTAACTTCAAACAGTACCTACCCCCACAGAATACATATGCTAAAAATACAAGAGAGTTGAGAACAAACAAAAAATTAAATAGAAGTTTAGAACCCTGAGAATATAGTTTAAGGAAGAAAAAATAAAGCCAAAACGAGCTACTGCTTTCAAAACGTCAATTACGAAGACAATTTTTTTAAGAAATTTTTTGTCATTTTCGGTTATATCATTCTTGTTTTGTTTTTTGTATAAATGAAATCAGAACGAGTTTATTCTCTCAATCGTCAATTACGATTGAGACAATTCTTTGAAGGATCAAAAAATCGAAATCAAATTTTCATTATACTCGCGGTATTATGCCGAAGCGTGTAATGAGTGGCGGGACCTTTTCGATCAGCGGCTTAGCGCCTAGACAACACAGCTCCGAAGAAACGTCGCAACGGTGGTGAGTCGTTGGCTACGCTGTGTCGCTTTGACCGGTTTGGGATTTGAACCACAAACCTCCTGCACCGATAACAATGTCTTAAGAGCTGAGCTGACTGGCTTTGAAAAATCGCGGTTTTACTTTTTGTTTTTTTATATTTATTTTAATTTTGGTAGGTGAAGTTTTCTGACTTGCCCCATGTTGAACTGCTGCAGCCAAGGTTACTGTTCAATTCTTTCACAGGGAATTAAACCCAGGCGAAAAATTTGCTATGTGAATGACTATCGCAAATTTGATTACCAGAATAAAAAAAACTATTGCAGATATATAAATCACCATATTGATATAAGAAGAACAGATAACAATGCAAGTAAACAGAGCAATATTTTATCAAGTATAAATAGTCATTTTTACGTCATAATGAACAGATATTATGTCAGTGCTCTATATTATTCAAAAGAAAAGATTTAGGCACGTATTTAGTCAAGTGCAAAACACACAAGATCCTTCGCTAAGAACGTCATCTGGAGACACATTCACATTCGCTATGTGACAGCTTTTCGTGTTTATTGAGCGTCGCCAGTAGTTTTGTTTAAGTTTTTACGGGACTGGCATTGCAATGATTAATGTCGCTTGTTCACTCCAGTCCGTTTTTGGTCCACTTAAAATTCTTCCGTTCGACACATTTACAAGAGACCGACCGAGCACACAGAGGCGCCCTATTGCTCTTCTGCAAACGCTGATCGAGCTCAACAAACAAAAGAATAATTTACCCAGCGCGGCAAAAATTATGTCACACAGATCGAGGTAATGATTGACTTCTTTTTTTATATGCTCACCGATCTCCTATTTTAAATACAAAACAAGTCTGCTAATTTCAGCAAACACTCAAGCTAGAACCCGGGGCAAATCACTCCATTTTCAAATCGCTTCACCATCTACGAACTGTTTGCTCTAAATGTGTGCTATAAGAACTGAGAACAAACGATTGTTATCAATGCATTTCAACTGCATAAACTGAAAAGCTGCTCTCAAAGAGATTGTATTACAGAAATGATCTATTTTGTGGAGAAAACTACAAAAAACGCTTAATTTTATCCAATACATACCCTTGAACTAAGCCTACATTCTAGGCCCTTATTGCCAACTCTAAAATTGATGAATCATTGCTCATCCAAAACTTTATTGAAACAGTATAAGACATTTCCATAAGTTTATTACCTGTAAAAGCGGATCAAAAGCATCTCCTTATGATAAAAAATTATCATCCTGGACTCACCTTTTTTTCAAATAAATCGAGTTTTGTCTGGAGCAATCCATGTTTTAAACAATGCATTTAGAACCAGTATCTTTTTATCGTTTGTTTTGTGCAAACAACTACAGTACCGGTATTATTAAAACCAAGTAGCTTGTTTATTAAGTCTTTTTCTTCTCTACCATTACCTTCTCACGCCAATTTCACCTTCTTTTACAATTTCTTTACGCTTAGGTCATACAAACATGAGCGCTTGAATTCCTTTATCCTTTCGTTACTGCAACCAGTGGCGTACGCACGAGGGGTTTCGGGGGTCAACCCCCCCCCATTGACGATTGGAAAAAATTAAAAACCGCTCTTTTTGGACCGATTAGCCTTTTTTCATACAGAGATTGTGTTTTTCCGCGCTGCATCAAATTACTTATATAACTCGAGAAACTTTCATTGTGATGCAATAATACCGGTAGTTAAACTTTTCTGGTGTGTAGCGCTTGAACCAATGGTTGGCTCAAAATGCAAGCCTGGACAAGGTCAATGGGCACTAAAGCTGGAGTCGTGTTGTGATGTCATAAAGACATTGTTCTCTACGGCTATGGGCTATGGCTGGACAAGACAACGTTTCAGCGCTTAAGGCATTGTTGGAAGAGAACGGTTGCAACGCATGCAGATATTCCGCTTGCGATGTCATAATTTTGAGCCAAACCGACTAGTTGGGGTAGTGGTTAAAGACATCGCTATCGGCGCGGGAGGTTTTGGGTTGGATTTTTGGGCCGGTACCGGCCGTTAGCTCAGTTGCTAAGCGCACAGGTTATCGGTGCGGAAGGTCTGGGGTTTGATTGCCGGGATGGTCAAATCGGCACAGCGTCGCCAACGGCTCGACACCGCTGCGACGTTTCTGCGTTACCCAAGCGCTAAGAGATGGGCCCCAGTGACTTACGCAGGGGGGGTCGGGAGTCAGCACTCCCCTTCCTCCTTGACAATTGCAGAAAAAATGAAACCTTTCTTTTTTAAAACGAACCGACTTTTCTTCATGCGGAGCTTGCCGAAATTGCTATCATGTTTTCATCCCAAACTACACCATCCCCCCACAAAACATTTTAGCGTAAACCATTCCCTTACAACTACAATGATCATCCCCCCTTACGTCTGCGTGAAAAGTTGTACCATCCCCCATAAGTGTTTTTACAACTCGAGCACTGATTACGATGCAATGCTACAATAGCGGTACCCGGTAGTCCAACTTTTCTGTTGTGTTTTGCTTAAAGTGCAATTTTGTCATTGATGTTGTTGTGAAACAATTAAGAAGTATGCAAGGGACAAATTAATGTTTCGACTACAACAAAAGTCATTGGGTGTCATTGATTGGGGTCAGTCGCTGCTGAAAATTGGGCACAACCTAGAAAAGAGATGAAGTCGAGATGTCCAGGTAAAGCAATGCAAAAAAGAGTCTTTGCCGTCTGGAATGAGTTAAGCCTGGATTGGCTGTGCGTAGCAAGGCTGACGAGACTTTTGTTGGAGTCGAAAAATTAAGAAGTAGAAGTTTCCTTAAATGCGGTGTATCTGCAGTAACTATAGCTGCACACAAATTTTTTTTTTAAATCAAATCAAATCTTGATTATACTCGTTTTATTAAATTCGTTGTTGTATCGAAATGTGGTAGCGAGTGGCGGGGTTCGACCCCGCAGCTTAGCGCCTGGGCAACGCAGCTCCAAAGAAACGTCGCAGCGGTTGCAAGCCGTTGGCTACACTGTGTCCGATTTGACCGGCCTGGGAATTGAGTCCCAAACTTTCCGCATCGATAGCGAAATCTTTTAACACTACGCTATAATCGCCCGGTGTTTTGAGAAATTTTATTGAAATATGAAAAGCTAAATTGACACTGCTCTAAGTGCCAAAAATAAGACGAAAATACTGCCAAAGACAACCATAGACCAACGAAAGATTTGGAGAGACCTAGGGGCGAAACGAGGGGAGAGACAACATTGTTTTTTCGTACCGTAGGCTGACTATCTCAGGAGCTAGAGTTCTTCGTTTCCCATAGACACGCCTGATATCGATCGACGCTGTGATTTGGCAGAAAAATGCTTAGATAATATCAACGCTGTTTTTGACTTTAATCGGATGATTAGGGATTCTTCTCGCGCATAATTTATTTTAGTTTAAAAACGTTTTGATAGGGAGGGCAGTTTTTTCTAATGTCCGATATCTGCACTTTCCAAATTTTAAGCGAGAAACTGCCCCCTTCATAATGAGTGCACCGTATATTGACTGTTTATAACAAGGTTTAGCCTATATGCGTTGTTTACATTAATGTTGGTTCTTGAAAACAGTTTTTTTGGAGAGAAAGAATTGCTTGTTTTATCCCCTGGGTGCACCCTGTTTGTGACGTTGCGACAGCTAGCCAGCCTACTTTAGTCAATTAACCTTTCTGTGGCCCAAAAATGATTTCAACTACAATTTTTTCAGAAAATTTTTAACTACGGCCTGACAGCTTGAGTTTCTGTGAAACCTTTTTTCCCCTTAAATGAAACGCAAAGCATTAGGCAAAAATGTGAATGAAATATCTCTGTTGTTTCCTTAGTTATGGCATTATATAGCCTAATCATGGTTAATTGCAACTTAGGCTGGAAACAGTACAATACGATGCACTTTAATACCTCTAAACTACTGTAATTGTAATGTAGTATTTTTACGTCACCACGATGTGACGTCACTGAAACCCTCCCATTGAAAAATCCTGCGTAGGCCTACGCCACTGACTGCAACATCCTCTAAAAATATCACTTGTCTCAGGGGCGTATTTAAGGAGGGTAGGAGTTAGGATGAGGACATAGTGCCATGCCCCTACCCCCTTTTCAGTTTACTGTTTAGTAAAAAAATCAAATGTTGTCACCTGACTGATATATACCAGACTTTTTTGATGACATTGACAGTTTATGCTCCCTACCCCCTTTTCAAATTACTCGCTACGCCTTTGACGTGTCTATTACCAAACCATGTTTATGTGATATTGCAGTAGTTTTCCATTGAAACTTCGCTTGGCAATAATCGCTTCTTGCCTAACTAAAACTCGGTCTGTAAAAACGTCTGCAATAAAATTGTCATTGTTCACAAAATTGTGAAATAGCAGATGCAATAGTAATATAACCCCTCGAAATCATTAATTTCCACGCATTCTGTCGAAACCGAAGCTACGAGTTCTATGGAGGAAAGATGCTCCCGAAATAATTTGGTTTTGCCGATTAAGAAGTATTTAAATTAAGCAATAACTGGTTTCAAAATTCTTTCTCTTCAACCAAATTTCTCGGCCAAAATGAGAAAATTTTTACAAGTACGTACTCGACTTAACGGGAAAAAACTCATGTGGAAAAAAGCAAACTTTGCAAAAGCATGGTTTCATTACTCCCTTCACCAAATGCTATCGCCTTCTTGGGTTTTCAAAATTGTGGTATGTTTTTTTGGGGTGGGCCTGTGTTTATTTGATTTTTTTTTTACATTGTGTCACTCTTTATTCACTTCTCGTGCATTTTTTTGCTCAAGAGTTGTCCTGGCGCTAAAAACATTCTTTAGTTACAAAGCTCCTGAAAACTTCATAATAGTAATAATAATAACAAGTTCTCCTAGTTATTTTCATTTGTTTTATTACACAATCAGTAACTGGAAAAATTACCGGTCGATTAGTTTAGTCGCTAAGACATTGTTATCGGTGCGCGAGGTCTGGGGTTCGAATACCGGGTCGGTCAAGTTAGACACAGTGTCGCCAACGGCTCGTCACCCGCGCTGCGACGTTTCATCGAAGCAGTGCAGCCCAGTCGCTACGTCGCGGAGGCAGGCCCCGCCATTCATCACTCGCTTCTGCGTATCACGGGACTGTGATGAAGATTTAGTTTTTTTTCATTTGATCTGGAAAAATTTTATACCGATGATGAGACAAACGGTCTTATTACTAGAAATACAAGTTATTTTGAACCTGTTAAAACACCTCCCGTAGCGTGAGTAATAAATGCAAGTAACATTTGCTTTTACGCTTATAATATTTATCATAATTATTGATCATCCATCGATTAAATCAAAATTAAACATAGCGTTAAATCATCACAAATAGTTTCAATTTTGCGGCAGTTCTTTAAAATTGAATTGTTAAGACTGAAAAAGTTTTTTTTGCAACCTGCGTGCCACTTCAAGGCATAAACGTTAAATATTTTAAATGATGTAAGTAAAAAAGAAATAAATTGCAAAAGAAAGTAAACCATCGCAGCTCAGCTGTCATTTTCGGAACTGCTTAGAACCCAACAATTAAGTCCACTTAATCAATATAGGCTATTTCAGTACCAGCTAAACGTTTTCTGTTTTTTTGGAAATAGTTCCATGGGCATCTAATAGGCCTATACAATATTTACAAATTTGGTGTTAACTTTCGCAATTTTTAAGTAATTAAAGTAATAAGCGCAAGTTTCAAAAATTTGTTACCCATCCCGCTTTCCTAGAGACTCCCGACTGAATAAATGCAGCAACACTAATATCTAAATTGCATTCTGACCTGGCGCAATAAAGCCTGAAATTCCCCCTGTTTTTTGGCTCTCCACCGCGGAAGACTAAGTAAGTAAACTTTGACCGAAGGGTTTTGGGAAATATTTTATGCTTTAAAATTCTATGAGTTCAAAATCAAAATTCTTGGTGAAAATAGGCTGGACCTGTTTGAGCAAGCTTGTTTTTTCACCACCTCACTGTACGGCAAATTCTTTCATGTAAAGCTGAGTTTTGACAAAACTTAAAGAAGCAAAATAACATTGCTGCAAATAGCTAAACAATCATCTTACTCTTCTCGTTACTAAACTGCTAAGTATGATATTATAAACTGCTTAATGGTCCATAAAAGTTTCAAGAAAAAGTCACGCTCAATTAATTTCTTAAGCAAATTAAAGATTGATAACTTACACCTACATTTAAATAATTACTAAATATCAGTTTACACTAAATAGAAGGTATATACTCACTGTATTTAAACCGTCAAGATCACATTTTTTCGTCATCGAGGGCTTCGTGGCTGAAAGCAAGTTTTTTTAAGTTGTTCTTAGCAATGATTAGTTAGTTTCCATAAATCAATTACAGCAAAATGTTTGATGAAAATGCCGTATACCGTAAGGTGTATAAAGACTATACGCCGGAAATGTGATGGATAGCTCAGTACCGATGCAATAGCGCTAGGCCAATATTTATGTTGATACAATTTATCTTGTTGTCGCGAGAAAGTGACAAAATAAACTGATCATTTTTTCAAAAGGCGAAACCGGGACGCATATGGCAAACCACCGTTTCCGATCTTTTATATCAGTGGTTCTCAAACTTTTTTAAAATTTCGACTTTACGGTCCCCAAAGATTTTTTTCTATCACTCACGGTCCTTTATTTTTAAGCATAAATTCTGGTTCAGCAGCAAAAAGAAGTAGTAGTACAGTCTAGAGTTACCATATTTTCGCTACGCAAAAAGAGAACAGGTTCTTTGAAGGTCATTACGTCCGCAGATGTCCAACTTTCAACGCAAAATCAAGTGGGGAGCAAAAACAAAGAAGATCATCACCTCTGCAGGCCGTAGTTGGAGCTAAAACTTCCCAAAATTTGTATTTAGAGCGAAAAAATGAAGCAAGTAACATTCACTAAATTTACAAGCACAATTCGATGGGATGAGAATCAAAAATCCGTGACCTCTTTGCGGCACCCCTGAAACTGCTTCGCAGAACCCAAGGAGACCGCAGTTCCCAGTTTGAGAATCACTGTTTTACATCATACCTGGGAGAATTAGGCTACTGTGCATATGTAGGCCTATATTTATGAGATTTGGTGCGTATTTGTGGGCATAGGCCTAATTGTTTTTATTAGTACGTAGGCCTACCTTTAATCATCTTTTAAAACCGCATCGCGGATCGCTAAAAGACAAGTTTTAGTTTGAGAACTGCTAGGTAAAAGCGTTTAGAAATTCGGAATACGATACTGTCTCCGTTAGCCTATGTTAGGTATGCTGTTCCTATCGGTTTCAATTTGATCCTACATTTTAAGCATTCCTCAATCAGTGTTACCAGATTTTTTAATGATTTGTAGCCACACATATCTAACAAAAGTAGCAACTTTCTAAAAAAAAATTCATTTTTGAATGAGTTGATTAATTGTTCGTTAAATGTCTCGTTGCAACAGCGTCGCTTTGATGCAGGGATATGGGTAATAGAGGGTTGGAGGCTAAATTACAATGTGAAAGCAGCCCATTGATACTTGGAAACCTTGCTAATTAGCCTAACGTTATGCCTTAAAGTTAGTTACCATAAAAAACGCAAAGATGACATAGATGAAGCGTTTAATTCATTTCATAAACGTGTGCTTGACACACAAAAAGTACCGTGCTCAGCAAAAAATGATTAAACTTATAAATGAAAAATTTTCCCTACGCAGAAAACATTAGCACAATTTATTTCAAAAGCAACCCGAAAAGTCGCAACTCGCAAGTCTTATTTTTGTAACAAGAGCTTTACCAGAGTAGCCCGATAATTTGCGGCTTTTTTCCCAATCTGGCAACGCTAAGAGCAACTCCTGAAAAGAACTCAAAACCACTGTGACTGTACAGTTGGTCTGGTAAGTCACGGTGATACCACTAAGATTTTAGCGAATCGTACATCAATAAATGGCGATAGTTTCTGGTGATAAAATTTCGCCAACGAAAACATATTTCGAATCCAAATTTCGGGACTAAAAACGGGACTGTTCCGGTTAAAACGGGATGTAGGCATGGCTATAGTTGGTCACCCTTCGACAAAACCAATAAATCACGTTTGCTTTGCCCTACGCTTGTATCATTACCCTACCTTTTTGGTTTTACTGAGTAAGCTGACACAATAGGCTGACCAGATTGAATTATTGCGAAAACGGGACATTTTAACAGAAAAAACGGAACATTTTAATAGAGAAAACGGGACATTTTAATAGAGAAAACGGGAAATTGAGAAAAAACAAACAAACGCAGAAATGAAGGAGCCATCTTTTACCGTACAAAAGAGTCGAAAGCGGAAAGAGTTAGGCCAGAGTGTACAGTATGGTTACAAGTTACAACATCGTCCCAGCCCTTCGCATATTTTGCTGCTAAACAATGCTATATCCACTAAAAGTGAAATGGAAATATTTAAAAACTGGTCTGAAACATGAAAAAGGCTTGTTTTGCAGTGTTAACTCTATGATTGGTTAATCGTTATACTGCAGTTAGTTAGTTAGTTAGATGCATATTTATCTTCCTATCACGAGAAAGCGATCAATGCGCTATACGAACTCGCTTAGGAGTTGCCAGCCATCTGTCTACCACACCAAGATGGAGGAATCCCGCTAAGTGCCTTTCCCAACGGCACAACAAGTAAACTTGCCGGCTTGCTCTCCACACTGTCCCTTTAATGCTGAGCGTCAAGCAGGGAAGCTGTGAATACCAATTTTAATGTCATTGGTTTGACCCGACTCGGAATCAAACCCGAGTCTACAGTTCAAGAGACAGACGCTCTATACCACTCGGCCCGGCCATCTGAGCTGCAGGCCTATGAATTAATCAGAAAAACCATAGCATTGCTATGGAAATACAATTTTCAGCATCAAAGCGCGACCTTACAACAACGATACAGCAACAAAGCCTTACCAATTTTGCCTCATATTTTCGATAACCCAAAAGTGTTTAATTTTAAAAGTTTCCGCTGCTAATCAATTCCATCAGGGTTAGGGTTAGGTGCGTGAAAGTTGCGAGTTTATTGCCCCTTTAACAAAAGTAGCCTATTCTATTCCAGAGGCGTAACTAGAGTTAGCTGAGACCCTGGGCATTGCCCAATGGCGAAGCACCAGCAATGATCGAGCTATGGTAAAACATGAAATATTGCGTGGAGATTACATGCATTTTTGGTAGTGAGCAACAAAGTGATGCGATCAATTTAATTGCGTCGATTGACACCTTTTAACGTCGGAGTTTCGTAAAAAAGTGAAACAAAGAAGCTCTACAAATGCAAACCTTAACTCTACTGACCGGTGACCACATTGAGTGGCTGTGTGTAACTTCATTTAAGTAGGCCTAATGAAAAGGATTGATGACCCAAAGCGTTCTCTACCAGATGCAACGAAAATCAGAGCCAGAAAGATATCAATCAGACAAACACGTCTGCGGTGGCTCATGTTGAAGAATTTCTGTGGCATAGCTTATGTCATCTTAAAGGCCTAAAGAATGGTGTGATACGTGGCCCATATCTGAGTCGAGGTGTACAGTATTGTAAAGGTTACCACACTCCGGAAAATTGTTCGTACCCTAGAAAAATTAGAAGAACCTACTTTTTTTTTTCGGTCGTTTCCCGGTCATTGACCGAGTATTTTTGGCAATAACCAAATTTTTTTTCGGTCACAATGACCGCAAGAAATTTGCAATGATTTTAGTTTAACCATGGTTTAACAAGTGCTTTTTTCTTCTGGTGATAATAATACTAGCTGTTATACAGGTAATGACATAAAGTGTCTTCAATACGTTGCTCAGTTCCCAACATAGCTAATGATTTGTTTGTACCGCACCAGGCTTTCGAATTTCCCATTTTAGTGGTCGTACGTTTGGGTTTCAAGACTTCAATAAATTTCATAGTTCACGAAAGTGTTGAAATAACTGTTTTTAAGCTTAAGTTAGAATATGACCGAAAAAAATCGAATTGACTGAAAAAAATGGTGCAAGCTTAAATAAAAAAGGTCAAATGACCGAAACAAAATTTTGAAAAAAAAAAAAAACATATTGGGACGTATTTCACCCCCTCCCCAATCAAAGCTTTTGTAGTGACGATATGCGAGCCTGTTTCTCAGAAAAGTTTAAACGTGTCAGTGCTACCTACCACACATGCTTGGACTCAAAACTGAAAGCCTAAAATATTTTTTTCACTTGCAAATGAACTCGCAGTCTCTGCTCCGAACACTATTCTCCGTAATTACCAACAAAAATGTGAAAACTCAAGAAAAGAATTGCTACTACGCATCCTGCTTGGGTTATGATGTAAAAGATCTTCCCCAAAGCTATCATTTAGACTAAAACTATTCAATTGGTCCACACAATAGTCCCCTAAAGTGAGTTTCAAACTAACTGAAAAGCAAAGAAAATACCGAAATTTATATAACAGTACAATACAAATATTCCTAATTTTTATGTATTTAATGGCAAAATTATTTACGTAAGCCTGTATTGAAGTTCATCAAAACAAAGGAATTGTGTGCAAATTACCGCAAAATAGCTTTACTTATACCTTGGCTTGGCATTAAGTACATCTGGAAAAAAAACCTGGGAAGTTTGAAAAAGACCCTGGGCATTTGCCCCCCCAAAAAGGCCTAGTTGCGCCACTGTTCTATTCTTTAATTCTCATCCACTTTCTCACGCAACGCAACGAAAATAAGAAAAAACGGGACATCTGAGAAACAGTTGGGACGCTCAAGATCGGGTGAAAATACAGAACTGTCCCGTTCAAAGTGGGACGTCTGGTCACCCGATGACACAAGGGACTAAAATCATGGAAACACTTTTAACCTAGTTATTTATACAATACAATATTCGCTAACAATTCAAAACTCGCTCGGTGCCGGATTATTAGCCTATAATCTGCGCATTTGGTCAACAATATTTTGTAGGCCTACATTGTACAATACAACAGGTAGGGCGGCTCATTACAAAATCAGCAGTCGTTGCAAATTAGTTAGTACAGTGCCTTAAAGCGTGTGTAGCCGGTTTTGTGATTCATCAATCTGTGGACTAATTCTGTGACATATTTGGAGTAGGCCTAGTGTTTTCTTTTTTGTTTTTCTATTATTAGTTCAAGAAAAGTTTAGCTCTGTTGGATACCGAATCAGACACAAATCATTAAAATGGTGTCGTTTCGTCTTCCTTTGGAAACTCCATTTCACCTTCACGCCAATGAAAAATTAATTTTGCTTTCAAATAGTTAGGTCTTTGGAATTTAAAATATATTTTGCAGCTTAGCAGTAAAACACATGCTAAATTCCTCAGGAACCACAAAATGTCACACTTTTTCGGGTTATCTTCCTGAAAAAAACCGACAGAATGCATTTAAAACAAGCAAGAAAAAGTTTAATCATAATGCAGAAGCATAACTGAGCCTACCTTGAGCACTTCTATTAAGGAACAGTACCTGTATAGTGTATATTCCTAATTTTTATTCCCGTTTTTCAGTGATTCGCATCGCGTTGTTTTGGCGAAAAGATTTTAGGAAAGCTACCAGTATAAGACTGGGCAGGAGCTAGTAAAATAAGCAATCAATGAATCAAAGAAAACCATCATGATAGCAGAGTAACCATAAACCGTGAGCTATCCATAAAGTAACCACCGGCGCAATAATAATATGCCAATCAATCCCCAAGACAAAATCTCAGGGTTGTGCATCCGCTTATGCCTCACCTCCAAAAACAGCAAAAGCCTCAGCCCATTGGTAGGCAGGCCCACGGTATTTACCTGCAGGAGAAATTTCTAAAGCCGTCAAAGCTGTTGTTCTCTTGCGCCAGGTAGCGATTATTTAAAATTTTTGTTTTTACCGCTGAAGTTTTGACAGATCCTTGTTGCATTCTTCTTGTTTCGCTCGCGGACTCAACTCTGGCGTCTGGCCAAGGACAAGGTTGCTTAGTATGTGGAACCATTGACGGTGCATTAATTGTTTGTTTCGTATAAAACAGCAATGGATTAAATTTCAGCTAGATCTACTCAACAACAACAAATTTATTTACCATTTTCAAAAACTTTATACTCACAAATGCAAATTAATACGGTACCGTTACTCAGCTGCACTGTGTACTCTGTAGTCTAGGCTCTACCGGTTCAGGGACCACCCCGGTAACTGTCTAGCTAATTCCATAACAGTATAATAGTCCAGTTTTCGATTCATGGTGGAAGAACAGAGTAACAGAGTCCTTCATCACCTGATTTTTAAGCAGGCTCTTGACTTCTTGGCTTACCAGCTTTTCAGTTTTGTACGGTACTGGTACTGGTAGTCTATTAGGCCTAATAGACAGACATATTTCTTCATCAGTAGTCTGGTCTACTACCAGCATTCCACATGAATTTTAACAATCTCAAATTTGTTATACCCATAGGTTATCTGGTGATCATTTGAATTACCGGTACCATACTCCTAGGCCTATTACCAATACATTCAATAATAATAGTACAGTTTTTTACATCCCGATCACAGTTGCAAAGCATACTTTCTGACCGGTTAGAAGTAACATAATAAAGCACAGATTACAAATTAAAACATTAAACCATGTAAAAACATCAAGACTTTCAATGTTGAAATTACAGAAATAGGGTAGGTTCACCACCCTGCGACCGTCACCACTCCACGACCACTTTCGTTTTTTTGTAATTTAAGATTGAAATATTAGTTTTTTTGCTTTCTTGTTTCACACAGCTAAGTACCTTGATCTTACCTATTAGTCCACAAAAAATGAGTTATTTTTGTTAAAATTTGAATTGATGAGACTTCGACAAACTTAATCTCGAAAAAACTGTCTCTTTTTTATAAAACCACTTTTTGTTTTGTTGCGTTCAAACTCTCGCCAAAATTTAATCGCTGCAGCTAGAGATTTGATTTTTTCGATGGAAACTTCTTGAATGACTTCGCAGATTTGGTCAAAAATCTGGTAACCTACCTTTAGACCCTTATATTTTATTTAAGATTTTTGCAGGGTACAAAGGAAAATCTTGAGGTAACCACTGTGCGACCACCTTGCTGATGGAAATTTTGCACGTGCTACGCAAGTTCGAATGAAATTTTGTTTATGATGTCAGAATAATATGTTTGTTTTTACATAATGCCACTTTAATGTAGTAGGTGAATAGGTAGGGCTTAACCTAAACGGAAGAAAAAGAAGTAGAAAAAACAAGAATTAAACTTAGGATTTTTTAAAAATAAAAATTAATGAAATCATGCCAGGAAAAATAGTAATTCATAAGGGGTATGGTTGCACACACAAACATTTAGAAAATGAGTTATCATCAATAAAAAGCAAAATATCGCAGAGAAGCGCTAGCAAAAAACACGGCATTCCAAAAACAATTGTCGCTAATTGAACATCAGGTTGATGTTTAAATAATTCAGACTCTTTGACGATTTCAAGCCCCATCCATGTATCAATGCAGCCACGTAGACTACCCCTTTACATCATGAAAAGACTGAAAACTTTTTAGTTTCTATGGATATTCCTACCTGTTTTCTTTTCCCAGTATTAAAGCCTTCCGAGTTCGAAGCTTTTACACTCATTCAATCGCAGTCTCGTACCGGTATGGCGCTTCACGCTCTTGGGGAAAACTTTCTTCGAGTGAAAAATCTACAATCGATTTGTGGAGCTCTGCGACATCAGCGATGAAAAGTGTACGGCATGGTAGCCTACCACTTTACCTCGGCTTTTGCCCTTTTCGTGGAAAAAAATCAGTAAGGAAAGACGACATTCGGTCATTTTGTGAATATTCTAACTCCACCACTCTGGCGCGAAAAAAACTGTAGCCCTAACCGTTGTAACAAGAAAATCTGAACCTTCCAACCAGCATTATTGTCTTTTAACCTCTAACCACGCCTTCACCCGATTACAATTTAACAATGATAAAGCAAAAGACGCAAACGCACTGGGACGAACAACGACCAACGTACTTCTAGCAGAAAAATGTTAATTGGTGGAGAAGAAGAATCACAATGGATAGCGTGTGATAAATGCGACAATTGGCTTCATGTAAAATGCACTGATATATAACCTGGAATCGACACTAGGGAGAGAAGAAATAGAGCTAAATTGGATATGTGGAAATCGCTGTCGGATAAACCAATAGTTGCAATAGCTTTAGCTTTTACACTGGTCCCGTCGGTTAATAGTTCGCTTTTATTTGATTACATTTTTCTGTTGTTTAAGTAGTTGATTAGGTGTCATTAAAGTTTTTTTTTAACATTCAAGTTTGTTATACTTGCTGCAGTTACTTCTCACTTGGTCCAATTAATTCAGAGTTTATCAATATACGTTCGACTTTGTTGCGTGTTAACTTTTTACATTCAAATCATCATTATACTCGCGGTACCGGTATTACTCGCGGTACCGGTATTACCGGAGTACCGGTACACTGAAGCGTGTAACCAGTGGCGGGCCCATCTCCACGGCTTAGCGCCTGGGCTACACAGCTCTAAAGAAATGTTGCAACGGTGGCGAGCCGTTTGCGACACTGTGTCGATTTGATCGACCTGGGATTTAAACCCCACACCTTCCGTACACAGCATGTTCGCTAAGCAACTGAGCTGAGGGCCGGTCTAACGGGTTCAATTAGACACCGCAAAGAACGACAAAGAACTGAAAACACTGCAAAGGACGTCAAAGAACGACAACAGACTTTAAATTAGTTACTAAACACCGCAAAGAACGACAAAAGACTTGGAATCATAGTCTCGAACATAACAAGAAACGACAAAGGACTCAAATTAACATGATTCCAAGTCCTTTGTCGTTCCTAGTTATGTTCGAGATCATAATTCCAAGTCCTTTATCGTTCTTTGCGGTGTTTAGTAACTAGAGATATGGGCGAATAGTAATCATTCGTTGAAAAGTAATGGTTAAGAAGAAGTAACGGATAGCAACAGATTCGTTTTGTCAAAATACCGATTCCAAATGGTATTCGTTTGCCATCCAGGGCCGAAACTACGCAATGCGTGGCCTCCCCCGAAATCATCTTCCGGGGCCCCAACGTCCAATTTTCCACCAAACATCGAGTGAAGACCAAAAAAAAAGGTCTTCACACCATCCGACGTCTTTTCTAAAGTAATCACTTGGAACTGTTTCTCAAAAGTAACGGTTAAGCACATCTCTAGAGAAGATGTTGCATACTTTTTATCCGTTACTTGTATTCGTTTAGGTACTCACGAATCGATGTTTGGGGGAAAAATGTTGGAAAGCGTGAAGACCTTTTTTTTTTTTTTTTTTTGGTCTTCATTCGATAATTAGGGGAAAATTGGACGTCGGAAGGCGTGAGGACCTTTTTTTTTGTTTTTGGGGTCTTCACTCGATAATTAGGGGAAAATTAGACGTTGGAAGGCGTGAAGGTTTGGTAGAGATGTGCTTCACCTGCTTAACCGTTAATTTTAAGTTCTTAATGATTACTTTTAAGTTCTAAGTTATCACTATCAAAGGGGCAGAATGGAGAACAAGCCAGTAGTTCGCATGTTGTACTGTTGGGAAAGACACATAATGGGATTCCCTTATCTTAGAGTGGTAGACAGATGTAACGGCAACTTCTAATTAGGCAAGCTTGTTATAGCCCCTTCGCCGCTTTCTTGTGATAGGACTAGGAGAATGTAAATGCAAATAAAAAAAGTTTCAAAGAGAGTTAAACCAAGACTATGAGAATAATCAGACCTAAAGTCTTGGTTAAATTCAACTTCAAACTCACGATCACACTATCATTGCCTTTCATGTCGGCAGCGTGGCGCAGTGGGTCGGCAGCGTGGCGCAGTGGTTCGGAGCGTCGTTTTTACGACGCACATGATCGCAAGGTTAATGGTTCAACTCCAACCTAGTTTCGTTGTTGCGTCCTTGGATAAGATGCTTCACGATGATTATCTCTGCTTGGTGGAATCCGGCGAGCAGGCAGCAAATTAAAGAAGTCAAAAGAAAATTCAACCGGAAAATTTGGAAATAAGGGCAACTCCTAAGCGAGTCTGGATTCGTCCTACGCATAGCGCCTCCGCCGCTTTCTCGTGATAGGAGGATAAAGATGAAGAAATCAAATCAGTCATGATGCTATGCTATAAATACGAATAACCTCATTCTGGAAAAATTTTTGTGTCATTTGACCTGAGACAAACAAACGTTCTTAGTGATGTCACAATTACATGAAACAGGTCGCAGAGTGGTTACTCGAAAAAAGATAAAAATGAAACATGGTCGCGAAGTGGTTACCTGGTCGCAGGGTGGTGAAGTAAAAGGGGGTGTTTAATAGGGGTTTTAGCCCCTTTAATGAAATCAAAAATATTGAAAAATTTTTATGCTGGTAGAACAAAGCAATATTTACATGGAGTGTGTTTTACGGAGTCGTGTTTCCTTAAATTGATAAGTTATAGCTGACTGATCACAAGTGGTCGCAGGGTGGAAAATACCGAAATATATGAAGCAAATCAAACATTATTGACAGCAAACCATCCAGAACAGTTATCAAATTGGTAATCATTATAGCCTTTAATTTCTTATTCTCTGATACTGTACTTTCATATTGCTTAACTGTTAAAGAAATGAGTTGATAAGGTAGACAATACAGTAATTTTTCTAATATCATGTGGCAGATCGTTCCACAATGCAGGTGCATAATAGCAGAAACACCATGAATAAAATTTTGACAGTTTGAGCAACAAAAATCAGAGTTTAACAAATAAGATTGATCACTAGATGTTAAGCTTGAAAGACAAAGGTAGGGTTGTATAACAGATAAGACTAGTTAGGTACACTGGAGCAATGTCACATACACATTTAAATACTGTTGGACAGGCTTTGTACTTCAGGCGGAATTCAATAATTTACTGTATTGCTGATTGAATAATTTTGAATAATTTATTGAGTGTTTTCATAAAAATAATGGAAAGCAACACCAATGAAGGAAGTAATGAGATGAAAGAACAAGATTACTTGGCAGGTAACGTTTGATAGTCTGATTAGAAGCAGTCACTGCTTTCTACTGTCAATGTCGTAATTCCATGAAATACAGTACTGGTAACCAGTACTACTAATCAATCGTTTCTATGTGATCGATCTTTTTGGAGAACTTGAATTTTAGAAAGGATCATTTGTGCATTTTTGATGCTTTCAAATTCTGGGGTTGTAGATCTAATTCGTACTCAGGTGTTGTTATGTTAGCTCAGATGAGAACAGCTCAGATGGCCGAGTGGTATAGAGCGTCTGTCTCTTGAGCTGTAGACTCTGGTTTGATTCCGAGTCGGGTCAAACCAACGACTTTAAAATTGGTATTTACAGCTTCCCTGCTTGATGCTCAGCATTAAAGGGACAGTGTGGAGAACAAGCCGGCAAGTTTGCTTGTTGTGCCGTTGGGAAAGGCACTTAGCGGGATTCCCCCATCTTGGTGTGGTAGACAGATGGCTGGCAACTCCTAAGCGAGCTCGTATAGCACATTGATCGCTTTCTCGTGATAGGAGGATAAATATGCATCTAACTAACTAACTATGTTTCAGTAGACCTTGATTATTTCTGAAACACATATATACAGTCAAGTTAGTGGAATATGAGTTTCCATTACAGTACCGGTATTATTAGTTATGCAGTATATATTTATGTATGATATACCAGCACAAATTCAGTAATTTTCCGGTGTCATATCACTTTTTTATGTTTTTTTGGAACATGGAAAAAATGTGGTATGCTGAGCTTGTGAGCTAAATTTTTCTACCAGGTTCGTTTTGTTTGAATTATTGGTCTTGAGGTATAAGCAGATTGCGTATCTTTTTTTTTCAAAAAAGATATCAAAAAATTGAAACTGCCATCTACTTTTCCTAGGTTTTGTAAAGCAGTAGACCTAAGAGTGCCATTTATTTGATTTAAATATAATACCTATTATATATATTAATTGAAATGTAACAATGGGATTAATGTGGAATAGCATAATTATGCAAAACAGTTAATTCTATGCAAAGCATTACTGTTCATTATCTGTAATTGTGTAGACCATACTCTTTGACTGTGGTTTCAACTTGTCTTCATTCCTAAGATTTTGATGAGAGTCATCCATTTTTCATAAATTTTGAATAATTTAATGAGAACTAAGATTATGTGGTTCCTTATTTTTGAAAAAGTGCAATTTTCAAGCAAAGTTTTCATCTTTTGTTTAAATGTTCTTATAAATTTGCAGCTATGCCTAATCAACAATTTGATGAAGCCGTGACTACAATGCAAAACTTTATTCAAAATGAGGTAGTTGATTGTTGGAAAAAATATGTGAATCGAATTAAAGTTTTAAAGCCTGGATAATATTTTTATTGTAAACAATAAAGGTTTGAAACGACTTTGTTTTTTAGTTAAAAGTTGCTACTAACTTATTGCTATTAATGGCTCGTTTAAGGTTTACCTTTCCACATGCTTGGAAAAGTTGCAAATCAGCTGAGAATTTTACAGTAAAATTTCTGTATATACAATTACAATGATATTATAGTTGTTTTGCTTTATGCATGTTTTGTGGTATATAACACTTAATGGTGATACAGTATATGCAATGTATTGAATTCAAACACAAAAAAACTTGTCTTGTTCAAGCATGATTATGAACTATCTGGAATTTCAATGCAAAATGATATGCTGACGATGAACAAAGTGCAGCTCGCCACCTTTCTTGTAGCTCTCTCTCTTTGACTATAGGTTGTTTGGTAATTCAGGTTAAGTTAGGTTGACAGCTGTTCAGTCTAATATACTACAACTGGGAAATCTGGTGAACTATTTACATCCGAATAAAAGCAGTTCAACTTTGTCTTGAATATCCAGATTTTGAAAAGATCAGTGCTAGGCTTCTTTTTGTTTTTAGCACTACCAGTTGTGAATCCTTAATTGTCTGTCATAAAATTTGTGAAGTCAAAATATTGCCAACCTAACACGTGTATGCTTCAACAAATTATGTTGAGCCGCTTTGACATCATATCATCCATAAGCAGAATCGTGTATCGCTGTGCTGTTTAATGAATTGTTTCAAGTAAACCTGATTTGCCAAACGGTACAACTGGGAGCTAATTAGCTATTCAAATTTCAAATATCACAGCCAAGAAGCAGTTGGAAACACTTAGTAAATGTTTCAACTCACCTCTGGTGCTTTTGTCAACGCTAGGAGGCTATGCTGAGCTTGGTCTTAATTTCTGTTTCTTGACTGTGATATTGGTAATTAAAAAGCTTGTTATTTATTGAATTTGTGTTAACATTTAAAATAGAGATTGTGACTGTCTTGCATTTATTGTAGAGACATTTCCGTATGTGGCTCTTCCGTAAGGAATTTTGCCCAACCCTGTTAATATGCTGCATATTACTTGCTGTAATTATTGTCCAGGAATAAGCTTAACATATTTATGCTACTTAATATTTTATTTGCGTTTTTCTGTTCAGGTAGCTAATTCATCAATGTTAATTGGAGACAAACAGGATATTATGTCATTAGCACAAGAATATTCTAGTGATGATGTTCAATATTTATTGAAAATTGAAGTAAGCACTTTGGGAGATGAAGGATGATATTGCAGTAGTTAGATTTTGTGAAATCTCTGTAATGTGTTCTCCTAGGATTCAAAATTTGGTGGATTTATTAACTAGAGCGAACACGTAATAGAAAAGCACAATTTTTTCAATGGGTGGCTAAGAAAATTTTCTGTTCGTTTATTACGCTGATATTTTTCTAAGCATGATGACCTTCGTTGCTTATTTCAAAACAGGATGAAAACATGAAGAAATTGATGACATCTTCTTTAAAACAACCGTCTTACTCTTGCTTTAAGATGCTGTGTCACGCATGTTTCAGTTCTTTTTTTGTGCAGGCGTTAGGTAAAAGTTACAGTCACATTCGAAGAACTCGCGGAGATGGTAATTGTTTTTTTCGTGCATTTGGATTTGGATATTTGGAACATATGCTGGAGGATAAAAAAGATTACGACGTGTAGGTTAAAGCTAAACTATCACGTTGAATTTGTTCTTAAAGCCAGTTTGAGCTCTTTTTTTGAGTATTAATATTTGTAAAGTTTGTGTGGAGTTCTCCATATACTAGGTGTCCCTGGAATTTCTTTGTGATCAAAAATTGATTTTAACATCTCTGCCAGGGCGTAGTTGGTGAGCTCGAACTATGGAATCATAATTGTATTTTCAAATTTATGCGTTTCAGCATTGATTAACTGTTGCCGACAACTTAGGATAGTATTACCTCAAAGGCCACGGCATTGACTCATAGC
This sequence comes from Trididemnum miniatum, assembly GCA_964006365.1. Classification (NCBI taxonomy): domain Eukaryota; kingdom Metazoa; phylum Chordata; class Ascidiacea; order Aplousobranchia; family Didemnidae; genus Trididemnum; species Trididemnum miniatum. The sequence continues at coordinate 11,526,494 of OZ023248.1, read as the reverse complement.
CAGAATGCGAAAACAGTTGTTTTGTCATCCGTTTATTAAATACTTTTTTCTTACCCGTGATCAACGTGAAGTGTGATGATTGTTGAACTTTTCCGCGTTCGTACGCGCAGCTAAAATCATATTTTATTTGGATCTTAGTGCAACTTCCGTAAACAGTATTTTTTAACAAATTGAGTTCTGATCACATTGATAGCTAAAGAAATTTTTTTTGCCATTATGCTTTTTAAGTCAAATGACCTACGCGGCGGTAGAATTTTCGCGCTTCCGCGTCTATCTCCACAGAAGAAAGACTGCTTCCTCTTTCGCTTCTCTGCTCATGGCCAGCATAAGATGTGAAGTAGTCGTAGTTTAAGAGAGTTAGGGAACTAAACAGGAAACACTGGTCGCTTGTTTTAGCGTGTAGGTCCTTGTCCATAAATAACGTTAGGCCTACATACGTTTGCTTACGTTTATAAGAGATCCGAGAAGTTGTGTTTGTTACATAGCATTTCTTGAATGCTAACGACTTTTTATGCACCTTGCTGTAGTGGTTGCTGTTATCTCATAGTTTTGTTTGCAAAGCTAATGTCGAATGTACGTGGCATTGATATGTAGTCACATCGTAATCTGATGTACATTGTAACTTAACTCAACCTTCACTGTTTCAGTTTTCAAAAAAATGCATCAGATTCATTCAAAAAATTAATGGACCTGCAATATCCTTCGTTTACCGTAGAAGACTTTTTTGAAAATGTACGTTTCATCGTTGCAATAACAAAAGTGTCTATTATGTGTTTGAACCTAATATGATTATTTCCCAGTCAGGTTTGGATTGATTGGATTGTCATCTGTCATGGTGCAATTAAGTTAACTTGTGATAAGTGATAACACATCTGACTAAAACCATCGAAATTAAGACATTGCCTCCCATCTTATGATTAGGTCTGCTTAGAGCGCTTCAGTATGGTGGTCAGTCTTTGATTTCAAAGTTTACTGCTTAAAGATAGTCTGGATGGTACTAGACTTGTCGTCTTTGCATTATTTTTCCCTTCATGGAAAAGACTAAAGGTTATTTACTAATTGTTTCTCTTCTCGCCACCGCTGCGACGTTACTGCGGAGCTGTGTTGCCTGGCGTTAAGCAGCGGAGATGGGCCCCGCCACTCGTTAGACGCTTCGGCATGAAGATTTGATTTTTTTTGCTTATCGTTTCTACAATTGCTTTATTAATGAATGGCTTTGTGTTGGAAGTTTGTTTAGTAAATTTTGGCGAAGCATACCGCATTGGTGTAGTAAGATTATCAAACTTAGATATAAAAACGATAGTTTTACGTTTTTGTTGTTTTTTTCAGTTTATGTCGGTCGTCAATTCTGTTAAAGATAACGCATCCGTAGAAGAACTTTCAGATACATTTCGAGACGAAGGCCTGTCTAACTATATTGTCGTTTATTTGAGACTAATCGCGTCCTGTCAATTGCAATCCGAAGCCGATTTTTATCAAAATTTTGTAGACGGTGGAAAGACAGTCAAAGATTTTTGTAAAACGGTAATGATATTTTGGTGTAACGTCGTGTATTTTTTCTGAAAGCAGATTAGTTAATACTGCTTGCAGGCTACACTGTATATTTTTTTGATTACTGTTAGTAGGCTTCGCTGTGCACAAGTTCAAGCATGATTAGGGTGGAGCTGTGTAAACCTCTAGTCTTAGATGCATCCATTGCGCGTAGACTTGACAAAATCTGAATAGGCTATATGTGAATGAGATTGTCTTTCGGTAACAAAATGTACTCAATTTTTTTCTCGCAAACTGACGAGCAAGTTTAGCAGCTCGGAAATCCTGTAATACCAAAAATCGCAGTTACGAGAAAAAATTTCCTACGCAGTAGATTGCGAGCTCGTAAACTGCCTAACGAGCATCCTGTAATAGCTCTCCTGGTCAAATTATACTAGTTGAAATTGCTTTTACTCTCCATTTCGTAGTGCGATTATGTCAACATTTCTTTTACAACTTTTTTAATATTGTATCTGAAACTCAGGAATTTTAGTTGTAGTTTCAATGCAAGGCGATGGAGGCTATGCTTGAATATTGCACAATTCGGTTGACTCACTTTTTATTTTCTGTTCCCTCGGTTTAGACTGACTTCGATTCAATGGAAAATTAAGACTAAGCAAAAATATCCCTAATTGTCATTAAGGTTTTGCTCCATCGTGAATCTTTTATCAACTGAATTAGGGGGGGGCTTAAAATTTAGTTCTAAGTGAGTCCCCTTCAAAAGTATGCTGCAAGCTATAACTAACACTATTAAAACAGTCTGAAGTGTGTGCAACTTAAAAACCCTTGTTCAAATCCACATCAAACTTCCTGGGTCAACTCTAAAAATGATTCATTTTTGAATATTTGAAGGTGCGATTCAAAAATCATTTCAGCCTTGTTGAAGGATTATGACGTCATATTCATGCAGTTTACAAGTTTAAGAAGGCCACATATAGCTTGAAACGGAGTTAGTACACTACAAATGGTGACATATTTTTATTATAAACAGGCTGTGTGGAAATGAGTATTGGTGGACCAGAGGGTTCCAGGTTACGTTACTCGTTTTAAGACCGTAAGAGTTCTGGTAAGCATACCATGAGAAGAGTGCAATAAACGGCTCATGCACATTGTCGACAGCATGGCGCAGTGGTTAAGAGCGTTGTTATTGCTACGAGTTACGACCATGATTGCTAAGTTGATAGTTAACTCCGACCCAAGTCTCATTGCTGCGTCCTTGGATAAGATACTTCCTGATAATTATCTCTGCTTGGTGGAATCTAACAAGCAGCAAATTAAAGAAATCAGAAGCAATGGTCAACTAGAAAACAAAGGCAGCTCCTAAGCGAGTCTGAATTCGTCTTACGTTTAGTGCCTCCATCTCTTTAAACCGACAGGAGGATAGCAAATCATCATAATTCATCAGCATCACCACCAATACACGGACTTGGGTAGTAAAATATTTTGCTAGTTTAGGGTTTCGTTCCATTTTTTGTGGTGTTGGCGCCGTCCATCTCATTTAACTTTTTCTAAACATTACTGACTTTGACCCAATGGGATAGTGGGAGTTGATTCCAACTATACATGCGCTTTATGACAATTTACTTCACCGCAACCCAATAGATTTGCTAGATTTTAATCGACCTGCTTTCAGCTACATCAGCAATGATAGATTCGGTCAATGCAAGTCTGCCTGAGGAAGTTTTTATGGAAATTCACGCATTCATTCGGCTGCACCACCAGAGTTGAACCACCAATCTTGCCAGCAACTCTTCACCGAATGGTAGATGGCTTTGTTAAACAAAGAAGGCATTATCATGATCATCCAGTTTCAATTCGGTGGGTTTTGGTCTTGGTCGAGGGTGGCCAAACGCACCTCATTCCCTCAGCTATCGCTCTCACTCCCTCTTTCCATCTTGTGCGATTTGCAGCCTAGTCCTCCTCTAACCCAATTTTATTTACTTTCTCTTCAACTTGCTCCTCCATATCTGCTTTGCTCCTTGATTTCGCTGCCCATTCACTTCAAGCATCAATGCCTTTAGAACGTTATCATCATCCTTCCTAACCAAGTGTCCATACCACTATACTCCACTCACCTTTGCCATTTTATCTAAAGTTTCCTCCAAACCCAGCATTTTTATCAACTCCTCAAATCCTCGTTATTCTTTCTATCCACTAATTTCACTCCACTCATTGATCTCACCATGGCTTTTCCGTTTTTCTTGAGATTGCCATCGCGATTTCCCTCAAACATCATCTGCATATTATTTGTAAATGATGAAGGTAATTATCAGCTCGATTCTTCGGATCCTATTTTGGATTTGGCACCAATAAGCAACTTGGATTGTGAACAGGTGAAAGAAATGTTTGCACAATCAAGTACAAGTTAAGATCCCTGGAGCAAAGCAGTTGGCCATGCAGCAGCTAGTCTTATGTGAAAGCTAGACTAGTTGATTTGGTAGAACTTCAATCAAAAGGAGGATTTACAAAACATTTCAAAATTTTGATGCCATTTCCAAAATTGTCAAAGAATGGAATGAAACGCAGATAGATCTCTTGAAACAGGGGCTTTCGTCCAAAGAAACTCAGTTATTAATCGATGATCAACGAACTTACAGTTTCTTTAAAATTTCGGATAATCATTTTCCAAGCAGAAGATGCAACTTAAATCGTTTTATGTTTTAACAATGATGCAATGATGTGACAGCTTACACCAAAAGAAAAGTCATGTGCCACCAAGTTTGCTTTGCTCAAGGCACTTGTTTATCTCTTCGAAAATCTAGTGAAGTTTTTCGTTTGATGAAAAAGCACCATCGCTTAGAAACAGCTGTGTATGCCAAGAACTTGGAAATGTACTAAACTGCTGAAGCAAAGTACGAAGAAATCCACTGCAACATGGAAGACTTTGATAAAGCTGCATGTTGATGAATTAGCATAGTAATGATGCTGGTTGGTTCTGCACTGCCATTACCTTATTGTGCAAAATCACTAGAAAGCAACAAACTAGTAGAGCAATTCGAAGAAAAAAAAAAAAAAAAAGGCACTGACATACTGAGAATTAAAGTAAACAGTAACTGACCAATGTATTAATTGCTATTATTACCGTGTACTACCATGCTTACGAACTTATTAAGCTACATCTAATGAGATAAGTTTGTTCAATACTAAGTTGTTTTCATGTTTCATTTGAACAAGGGTTTTTAAGGTATATAGCAAAATTTTTTGTATTTTTGTGATGGTACAGACTCATAGCATAATTTAAATTTAAATAGGGATTCAGTGTCGTCTGAAAAAAAGAAGTTGCAATTAAGCCCCCCCCCCTAACTAAATAGTCTTTATTTCCCATTAGCCAACAATAGAATTATTTCGACTTCAACTAGGTCAGTAAAAGCTGTAACATGGAACAACGTCTCAACTCTCAAAAGTGTGCTTCACTCTTTTTTCTTGTCTCGAGGTGATACCCTCATGTATCATGAAAGTCATGGATCACTAAAATTAATTAACCTTATTGTTAATAATGGCACGGGGGCTGTGGCGTAGTGTAGTGACAGTCAAGGCTGGTTATTACAGAAATTGCCTGCTAGTCATTAGTTTGACTTTTCCCAACTCTGAATCGAAATCCCGAGTCTACTGCTCTAGTTTCTGGAATCCACTCGGCCGTCTTGCTAGTGTTACTAAGTGTTTGTCCTTTTTTATGTTTGCAGGAAGTTGAACCTATGTATCAAGAGAGCGATCATATTCACATAATTGCTTTAACAAGTGCGCTTGGTGCCAATGTTCGCGTCGCTTACATGGACCGTGAAGGTGACCAACTAATTTGCCATGATTTTCCTGATGGCTGCCAACCCTCGTTACATCTTCTTTATAGGCCTGGCCATTATGATATTCTCTATCCCAGATAACAGTCTTGCCCTGTCTTGTGTCATAGCATCCTTTTCCTGACTATGAATTGGTTGCTTGATCAAACATAACTGCTGAGCAGCTTTCACATTTTTCGCTATATTGATGATATTGTATTCACCTAATGTTTGCATGTTTTCGCTGGATTCAAATAGTTGTATAAGTCGACTTAACTTTTGTATGTATTTTGCGGCGCTTCCCTGCCTCGTTATTTGTTCTTTTAAAAGTGTGTGACATTATTTTTGCTGTTTAATGTCTTGCTGGTCATTTTTGCTTCTATATAACTTTGCTGCGCTAATTGGTGTGATATTATGAAAGCTTGGTGAGGTACTGTTGCCTATTGAATAACTTGCTTAGCTGAAACACAGAGACACTATACCTTGTATGCCAAGTAATGTTATTGCTTGTGAGTGAGAATGGGCATCAAGTTCAATTGTCGACCCTAGTGTGTTTGAACCTAATCTTAATAGTAATCAGGGATGGCAATCGCATCGAAGAGGTTCTGCGATATTTGTAATGACCACCAAACTGCGATGCGATATGATACTTTACTCAAACTGCACTTGCGATGTTTGTTGCGATTATCCAAATTTTTTCTATGCGACTTTTTGTGTTTGCATTTGCGATTATTTGTGCGATTTTCGATTATTTCCCGGAGCTGCACGAGTATACTCGCAACGAACGTCGTTCTTTTGACCCTTCAACTTCATAGCAACCTAACGAAACGCCACATTAATGACAACCCGACGCTTGGACACGCAATTCCGTCGACGCAATCTCAGCAAAAACATAACTTTCTCGAGCAGAGCAGCACGATGGCTTGCAAGGCTTCACTCATTCCTGCTACAGACCATTTCTCTGCCTAGCACTGGAATCCTTCACCTACAATACCTCTCATTACAGCAAAGGGGAGTACTGTGGCATCTTGCGTACCACAAGCACAAAAATAATCACGATTGGTTGGGTTATATATGAATCGGAATCTGCAACAATGAAGGCTCCGGAGCTCCACGAGTATGCTCACAACGAACGTCGTTCTTATGACCGTTTGGCTTCGTAGTAACTTAGCGAAACGCCACAGGGCCTCTCATTGTCTAAGTCCGGCCCTGACTGGGCTACGTGCTATGTTTGTGACATAAAAACGGTGAAAAACAGAAGTGACTGATTTTACAATAAAAAATAACTCGCTAATGGTAAATTTGCGAAGTAAAGTTGTGCATTTTCAAAAGCAGAAATGAAAAATGTGGCCCGCTGAAAATATAATGCAATTAATGTGCCCGCTGTGCCATGCCGACTCCCCGCCCCTGCATTACACCATCCGATCACAATTTTTGTGCATTACATCGTGTTGGAAAATGGATTTAGTTAATTTCACTTGAGAATGAAAACCAGAATCTTGAAAAAAATCAAAACAGCTGTGATGATTAGCTCTGCTAGCTTTCTGTCCATCTCTTCGCGCTGCGTGCGTTTGCACTTCAAAAATGCTCGTTCGTATTAATTCTACCCGCAATTAAAATCAAGGCAATATCAAACGTGTAAAATAAAAATCGTCGCCGAAATGAAAATAATTGGGCAAAACTTCAGAGGCGTCAAAACTCTTTCGCCAGAAGCCGCACAACTCCGCCACGTTTTAAAACAAAGTATTTTGCTTGATGGACAACTCGATTTGGTGTTGAAGTCGATGAAATTTCACTGCCACAAAATTACGAAATAGTTATACCACTCTTTAAAAGCGATTGAGCTGGGAATAATGGGAAGCATTTCACAACCTACAAAATCGCAGATCTGTTTCATCATAGTCCGTAAATTAGCCTACATGCCAATTTATGGACTATGGAAATTACATGAGTTTTACGGACTACGGTTTCATCATTTATGCGATGCGATTATTGAAGTGATTCTTTTTATGTGTTTCGATGCGATTCTTGAACGTTCGATGCGATTGCCATCCCTGATAGCAATTCGGTCTCGATGCTTCTTGGACAAACGGTCTAGAGCCCTGGTTCCCAACCGGTGGGGATTAAGGGTTTTCAGGTAGGGAATTAAGCACTCCCTGAAAAATAACTCCGTCTTCACCCGGATTTTTACTGCCAGCACTGGAATACAGGACATGTGAAAACGTGAAGATCTTTTTCTTGCTCTTCACCGATGTTTTTTACTGGAATACAGTACATCTGAAGACGTGAAGACCTGTTTCTTGCTCTTCACCGATGTTTTTTACTGGAATACAGTACATCTGAAGACGTGAAGACCTGTTTCTTGCTCTTCACCGATGTTTTTACTAGAATACAGGACATTTGCAGAGGAGAAGACCTGTTTCTTGCTCTTCACCGATGTTTTTACTGGAATACAGGACATCTGCTGACGTGAAGACCTTTTTTTGCTCTTCACGGATGTTTTCACTGGAATACAGGACATCTAAACTCGTGAAGACCTCTTTTTTGCTCTTGGGTGAGTGAGGATCAGTTACTTCAAAAGTCGACAATAAAGATAAAAAGGTTGGAAACCGCTGGTTAGTTAGTTAGTTGCATATTTATCCTCCTATCACGAGAAAGCGATCAATGCGCTATACAAGCTCGCTTAGGAATTGCCACCCATCTGTCTACCGCACCGAGATGGGGGAATCCCAACGGCACAACAAGTAAACTTGCCGGCTTGTTCTCCACACTGTCCCTTTAATGCTGAACGTCAAGCAGGGAAGCTGTGAATATCAATTTTAAAGTCATTGGTATATGACTCGACTCAGAATCAAACCCGAGTCTACAGCTCAAGAGACAGACGCTCCATACCACTCGGCCATCTGAATACAGGACATCTAAACTCGTGAAGACCTCTTTTTTGCTCTTGGGTGAGTGAGGATCAGTTACTTCAAAAGTGGACAATAAAGATAAAAAGGTTGGGAACCGCTGGTTTAGAGAATAAGATTATTACCGTAAAAATACAAGCTGATTTTCTTTCTAGATATTGAATTTGTGTCTGGAAAGTGATTCTGTTTGAACAAGAATACCGATGATGTTTTTTTAACCGAAATCGATTTAAATTAAATAAAGTGTAAGCAGTGATATTTTGACTGATTTCCGCGTACAGCCGGTATTTTAACCAGCATATACAAATTCCTAACAGAACTTGTTAAAAGATTTATGGTGGGGCTTGAAAGACTTTCTAAATGAAGGCTGTGAAGTAAAAACCAATTCTACGTCTAGTTTCGCGGTGTGACCGCGCATCAGGTAGACTCCGTTCTGAACCCAGGACCTTGTGATTGCGAGTCTAGGCTTTAAAAAGATCATGTTAATTTGTAGGCCGCTGCAAAAAACATGGACCTAATGCTTTCGACAAAAAAGCCGAATAAAACAAAAAAAGCCTTGTTTCATTCGTCTTTCTGTTGCAGTGGGTTGGGAATCGATACCCAAAAAAGGAAAGAAATAATCGACTTCGACGGTAGTACAAAAAAGTAAAGAATAAAGAATATTGTAATCGATATTTGATATTACACAGAGCATTTAGCGGTGTAGGCCTACGCCAAGCATTTTTGGTGATGTCCTCACATTCATGCGGTAGCTTACAGACAAACCACGGACACAGTGTATGCGAAGCAACTTTGCTATTAAAAATCTTTTTGTTTATTTTTTTGGCACAAAAAAAAATTATCAGCAAAACAAGGGAATGACATACCGACGATTATTTTGAATTTACTAAAGTGAGATAATTAACGACATACCGACGATTATTTTAAATTTACTAAAGTGAGATAAAGTAACCTGGACAAAGAGAATCTAATATGGAATACCGAATTGCGTCGAAAAAAAAAGTAGGCCTAAAGACATGGCCATATTCGATACTCAAAAAAATAAAGGCTCCAATGCATTCGATGAACAAAAAGTGAAGAATATCGCAATCGAGTATCGATTACAATCAATTTTTCCCAACCCTGGTTTTGCTCAGTATTTTTTGCAAGTAACCAAGCACATTTGCTTCTATGAGGACAAATGAGGTGAACAACCAATAAGCCTCTACACTGCTTGGTTTCAGCCTGCTTTTACACATTATAAGAAGCCCATGCTCAAACGTTAACCAGTAGGCTATCCCTAACGATAAGCTTCCTTACCCTTGCCGTACAGGCTAAATCTTTTCTACCTAGACCAGGGATGGGCAACCCCTGGCACGCGTGCCGAACGTGGCACGCGAGCGAGGCAACGGAAACTAGTCGGCGGAAAAGCAGCAGCAGAAGTCTCATTGAACAACATGTGGCCCTTCTTTTTTTTGCTCTTCACAGGTACTTTCAGGAGAAAACAGGATATGTGCGGACGTGAGGACGTTTACGTTTTTTTTTTTTTTTTGCTCTTCACCGGTACTTTCTGGGGAAAACAAGACAGCTGAGGACGTGAAGACCTTCTCTTTTTTTGCTTTTCACCGATATTTTCAGGGGAAAACACGAACTGCAGGTTGGCTCCAGGAAAAATGTGGCCATTGATTTTAGCCGATGTTGACACGCAGACCGAAAAAGGTTGCCCATCCCTGGCCTAGACAAAACTTCCATTGCCGAGTCGTATGTTGTCAGTGCTCGAGTTGTAAAAAACTTATGGGGGAGTATGGTGCAAGCTTTTCACCCAGACGTAAAGGAGTAATGGTTATTCATTATTTATAGAGGAATGGTTTGCGCTAAAATGTTTCATGGGGGAATGGTGTTGTTCTCCGGGAGGATGGCATTCCCCCTCAATTCGTGTACCGGTAGCCTAGCTACCGCTCCGGTTACTAATTGTCGAGCTCGTGCAGAGGAGGCCAATGGACAGAGTGTTTGTTCTTTGAGCGGTAGATGTATGGTGCAACTCCGAGTTGTGTCAAATCAAAGACTTATAAATTGATATTCAAAACTTCTTGACCAGGGCTGCAAACTCGATCGATTTTTTACCGAGTTCGAGTTCAAGTAATATTTGCAAGTTCGAGTTCTAGGAATTTTATTTTTCGAGTTCGGCAAAATGACTGAGTTCAGCAAGTTCGAGTTCGCAGCCCTGGACTTCATAGGTCGCAATGGCATGAACAAACAAACAACATGCAACTTTTCTTTTGGTAAAATTCTAACTTCAATTTAGGCCTACACGGATTGTGACTAGTTGAACAACAAACTATATTTCGTAGTGATCTGTAACAATTTAAATATCCTTCTAATGAACTCGAACAGTTTTAAGCGAGTTCAAGTTCGAGTTCAAAATAAATATTTTTTCAAGTTCGAGTTCGGCAAAATGATCGAGTTCTTTCGAATTCAAGTTCGCAGCCCTGTTCTTGACGTTCAACAGCAAACGGACAATGAATAACAAGCTGAAAATGGAGTTTTGAGTGCTCGTTATAACGCGCGATATCCATCGCCTTCTCGCGATAGGAGCACTACTAAATAAACGCTGACGACTCACAACAACAGCGAGAGTATAGTATTGCTTTTCATGCACAATAGTAATCAAGGCTTGCATACGCGGAAGTCCTACCAAAATACAGTAAGTGTAATAGGCTACGTATGGATAAATGGATAGTACATCCGTAGAGCTAGCAATATGACAAAAGTATACGGTAAACGACGCTTCTGCTACCGCTTTACGCTTTACGAAGTGAGCGTCTGCTTCTGGATCTGTAGACTTAGGGTTCGATTCCGAGTCAATCAATCAATACTTTTATTCGTGCTGAAATGAAGCAATCACGTCATAGTAAAATGGCACTGAGAATACATCACCAGGAGATGGCGAAAATGACCATCCGGTCTTCAAAGTCTGCCACCACCTGTAAAGTCGGGTGAAATTGACCTAAAAATTGGTATTCACAGCTTCTTAGCTTGACGTTCAGCAATAAAGGGACAGAGTGGAGAAAACCGGTAAATGTACTTAATGTGCCGTTGGGAAAAGCACGTAACGGGATTTCCCCATCTTCGTATGGTAGACAGATGGCCGGCAACTCCTTACCAAGCTCATACAGCGCTTCGTCGCTTTCTCCTGATAGGAGAATAAATATGCCAATAATAATAATAAATAAATTCTAAATAAACCTCTTGTCTTGTGATACTCATCTGTTTTCCACCAAATTTCTATCCAGCCTTGCTCCATCTTTGAACCTAAACTTTACTTTCTGTTTTTAATATTGCAAGTTCTGCTTCATTGCTTTCAGCTGATGATTACGTAAAAAACTAAGGTTCCGCTTAGTTGGTTTTGCTTGCTTTGAGGGGCGTGTAGCGTGTGTGGCTACAAAGTACGGTTCGCAGCGCCACTTCGAAGCTTTTCTGCATCCTAAAATAGAAATTCATCTAAACAAAGAACTTTGCATTTCTGTAAGCTAACTATTGCTTAGAGAGCTGTTGTGTTTTATCTGCTAATTGTTTTGGTCTGTCCAATCTTGCTTACTGGGGGTCAAATCTAGAATAAGCCGTCGCTGGAATAAGCCGTGGAAGCGAGGGGCTGATCGCCAAGCGAGCGCGTAATATAATGACCGCTCGCTTCGACGGCTTATTCTAGATGAGACCCGCTTACTGGACTGCTGGACCCTAGGCTGGTTTGATTTATAGTTCTGGGCCATCTAGTTGACAGTCTACAGTACAACATTCAAAATTAACAGGTTAAGCTCATATTACTGATTAATTGATTTTTACTGCAAAGTCAAATTAAAGCAATGAGTGTGTAGAATTTGTAAACTTGACCTATTAGTATCAGTACCATGCTCACTGCTGAGCAGTGCATATTTGGTCATCAGTCACTTCTTCGGGTGTTTTTGAGGCAACATCTCGAAGTTGCAAGACTATATCTCCATCGTCATTGATAGCAAATCCCATAGACTGGAAGCCTATACAGAAAATAAGGAATCCAACTACAACTTTTGATTTTCAATGAAAATTCCGCAAAACCAAAACAGCAAACTACCAGCAAAATTGCTATCAAGAACATTAAGACATTTACTTAGCTACTGTTTCAATAAATTCTGAAAGTGACTAAAAGTATTTCTTGACCAGTTGACCAGGAATACAAAGCAAATAGTCTGCGAAAATGAGGAAGAAAAACGTCTTTTATCACAATTTCTTGCAAATGATGCTTAAAAGCAACCAACATAGTGTGCAACATTTCAATACAATTATCGATATCAATGCTCCTATCTTTATTTAACACTGAGATGTCACTGTTGTCAGTGCGATGACATTCAGCATAAAAATTTTTGAAAGGGAAAAGAAGCTTTTTTGAGGAAAATTGTGTAGTCAAATTTGGAGATTTTTTTTGTAGAGTGACATAATAGTTGCTACCAATATTTGAGTTGAAACTTTGTCGGAATCCTTGAAATGTTTCGCAGACTAAAATATGGTTAGTATTTGTTTGCAGATGATGTAATAGTATTGTCTCTTGGTGGATGCATGAGGAGGAGTTGAGAGAAGTTTAGACGCAACTTCTACCTTTTTGAACGTGCTTGCATCACTTCCTAAAGTAAGGAACGGAGATGAAATAACAGCCACTACTTTGTTATCATGAAGCAAGCATTTTAAAAGAATTGAACCACATGCTTTGTTAATCCACGATGGATTCACTCATGACGAAAATCCTTGAATGACAAACAAACACTTAACCTCATCTTTCAACGGAGCCCATTTGACAATCAAATTTGAAAGGGTTTTTCGACAAAACCCAAGCTCATCTGGCGACAAAATGTGTGAAGAATAGGGAGAATACCGTATGTTGTGTAAAACCAGCAAGAAGCAGAAAAAGATGTTTTGATACAAAAAATTCCTAACGACATCATCACTATTTCCAGCGAAGACAAGATATCTAAACCAAATTTTGTAACTTCAAGTATTTGTCTTGAAATAGCCAGGTCCAGTTTTCTGCAGCAAACAAACAAATCAAGCATTGACATTTGACAGGAATTTTGTGACTTTGTATGAGCATACTGATTTGAAAATCTAAATTTCACACAACTCCATTCAGAATTGTAAACTTCAGAATTTGCAGCAGTGATTGCTTTTGCTTTAATGAAAGAATGGCATCTCATGTATTGTCAATATTTGATAATAAAGCATCCAAAAACATTCCACATTCCAGAGCAATAACTGACAACAAACAAAATAACTGTTTTCCAAGACCACTGCATTTTTCCATACGATTATCTGGTGTATTGATTTCCAGACTAGAATTCTTTTGCAATTTTTTGACATTCTGCAGTTTTTCCAAAAGATCCTGTTCTTTGCAACCTCTCACACTTATTGCAAATAGCGCATCAAGAGCTTGAAGACACTTAGGAAGCTTCTTCTCATCTATTCTGTCTCAGTATTTATTTATAGCTGTAAATCGGTAGCCTAGTACAAATTGGTATTGGCAAAAAACATGTTTCAAACCAGCTTTGTTACAGTTTATAAAGTACGGCTACCCGTACCCTTATTTGGAAACTAAGCTGCTGGTGCTCTACACTAGACTCATGATGGCATAACCTGCTATATATACACAAAAAGTTACTGATCTAGACCAGGACAGCAGAAGAGACTAATTTTTATAATTTTGTACTTTTTTTTTTGTACTGTTAGTCTACCTTAAACCTAAAAAAGAAGTTTTCTGAGCCCAACCGGCCAAATAGAATAAAATAAAAGCAGTGGCTTGTTTGTACAAGCCCATAAAAATAAGTACTTTGCTTATTTTATCTCTTCACACTTTCCCAGTTGTGCAACAGCCTGAAAAAGCAGTGAAATAAATTGAAGAGGCAAATGTTACAGGACTGCAAGAACAGCCACTTTGTCAGTTTGTAGAATAAAACATAAACAGATTAATGGAATAAATTACGGTATCAGTATGTGCTGTAACTGTATTGTTAATTATTTTTACAATTTGTATTGTTGCTTCTGTAAATGAATATATAATAGTTTTTGAGTTAAAACAAGGCTTAACTTCCCCTGGCAGAGGAGCGTTTAATGCCTTCCAAATAAACTACCGATACTACTGTGCTGTCAATAGCTTGAGCTTGCATTATAAGACTTGACAAAACAGGCTGTGGTGGTTTTGCTATAGTTAAAATACTCAATTTTGAGTAAAAGTTTTTGTTTGAACTACTGCGGTACCGTGATCAAATTTTTATTTTTTGAGAGAATTTTTGTGGTTTGTACTGTCGCAGTCAGACAGAAACTGCAGCATATTGCATAGATGAATAAGGTAACATTACCTATCTGGCGACTGCATTGTTATAGCATGATGTTACAGTTGCAACTATCCATAATGATGGCAGATAGTACACTAAACCCGATGATTGGATGTCAAGCTTGGTCTTTGCATTGTAAATATTTTGTCTAGCGTAGACCTCTGCAGACCTATGCTGGTTATAATCTGCTAAATGCAGCCATTGTCTTACAGTATGCAGGCTTGCAACTTCTCTAGTTTGCTTTGAACACTTAACAGCATGTCACTCATTTTAACCTAAGTTCGTAGTAATTATTTAATGTTAGTGAAAAATGTGGAAAGAATTTATGCCTTTGTCATCAAAAGTGGACTGGTGTGAAAAAAACTATGAAATTTTGCCAATTATTGCTGAATTTTGGAATACGGTACGTTTGCTACTATTCTATTCAAAATATCAGTAAAAGCATTTTATTGTATATATCGAAAAATTGTGGATCAGTATGCTGGTTTACACTTGTACAGTAATTGGATCTGTTTTTAATTTTTGATTTATTTGCTTCATAATCATTTATTTGCATTACTTTTTTATGTAAATTTTGTTTAGTGTATAAAAATGTAGATTGCGATTATATACCTGGTTTTCAGCTTCAAATCTGGAGCCAATGATTTCTAATGATAAATCATGCAATGATGCCAACTCATATGTGTTGCCTGTGTTGTTTTATCACATTTTGTGTGAATTCAGTCAAGCAATATGTTAAACTTGTAAGCGAGAAAACAGCAGAATCAAAGCTCATACTACTGTACTTACCCTAGTGAATCTTTTTCATGCATTTTTAGAAATGTTATTGTGGTCAAATTACTTTGTAATCGTATTTGAGTATTTCTAAATGATAGTATGTTTTGCATTAATGTGGATGTTTTTTTTTTAGATCAGCAATACCATCTTCTTTGTCATCCCACCAATTTTGATTTACCTTTTTCAACAATATTCTCGCCAAGTTTGTTGTTCTGTGAATGTCGTTTGGTCATTGCTGATTGTTGTTGGTATGTACAATGTGTAATTTAAGAGCTACTATGTATAGAAGTTTTCCAAAGTGGCCGAAGATTTTTATGAGTAATTGGAAAAGAACAAATTGAGCAGTGGGTTTTTAGCTAAGTGATAAAAGAACTTTTAAATATGGTTCATTTAAAATAAAGTTTGCAGGTTTTTAGTCTGCTCAACTCTGTCTGCTACTGGCTTCAGACATAAATTAACTCCATTCACTGAATTATTAACGCTTGTTCTGTTCTATAGCAAGTTCAGTTATGTCATTGAAAAAGCACTCACTTGGTGTGGTTCTTCCGCTTTTGAGGGGTAAATAATTGGTCATCATTTTCTTAGCGAGCTTGTGATAGCCCAACAAGCTTTCTTGGGATAAGAGGATAAAAACGGTGGCAAAAATTTTTTTTAGAAATTTTTGCATTATTTTCATATGATATATGTATATTATAGGGGTCGGTTCAGTGTATTTCCATTCCACATTGAGCTTGATGGGACAGCTTTTGGATGAGATAGCTATTATATGGGCGTGCTTGGCTGTTTTGGCGACCTGGTTTCCAACCAAATCTATTCCTTCTTTTTTGCAGGGCGGCAGGTCAGTGAGTTTTGCCACAATGGATTATTGCGATAGCGTAATTTTGTAACAGTAGATTGCTTTTTTAATAAAGTATGTTAAGGTTTTATTAATAAAGTACATTTTAATAAAGTTACGGTATATTTTAATAGTGTATGCTAATGTTGTTTTAATAACGTATTGCTTTTTTAATAAAGTAAGTTGATTTCAAAATGATTTTTTTTGTGCCAACGTCTGCATTTCTTTTGGTTTTCCTCCTGCTCAATAAAACTTCTACTTATAATTATGACTTTCCAATATTTGTACTGGTACAAGCAATAAGACTTTCCAATATTTGTACTGGTGCAAACAACAACAATAAAACAAACAACAAACAATAAGAGACAGGTTTTGAGAGTATTTTATTTGACATTGATTCAGGCCTACTAACATTTCAGCTCTAACTCTTCCAGCTGGCTATTAACTTTTCAAATCTTTTTAGAGCTTCAGGTGTATCCTAATGCGCTGTCGTGCTCTAGAAAATCTTTTAGTTACTGGTTTACGGTAGAATTGTAACGCTAACCTATTGTAGCAGCTCCTAGTTTGATTGAAAAGGCCCTTCAGGTTACTATTATTTTTTTGACTTGTGAAAATAAGTTTTGTCGTGTTATTGATCTTTAGGACAAAATTCCAAACACTGGTCGCTGCAGTTGCATTTTTGACAACTTGCCTTGCAATGGTAAAACCTGAAATAAACCATGGATTGTTATTTATCTTTGGTGTTCCTGGGTCAATCTTTCTCATTAAGGAACTGCGAAAGTAAGGAATGATGATTGCATGAACCTGTGCTCTACTAAGTGTATATAATAAAATGAAATTGACTCATTTTTTGTAGGAAAAAGTGTTTGTAGAATTAAATGCTATTATGCTACATTGGCCTTTTATGCTATAAATTCGCTAATGCAAAAACGAATGACTGACAATGTATCAACAGTCCGCTTCTGCAGCTTGGCTAATGAGTAATAACTAATAGGCATTCTTTTTAAGTTTTGGAAGAAAGTCTGAAGCGATTTCTGCTGCGAGAGTTTGAGTAAATTACTCCCTTTTTTTGATTTGGAGGCACAATTTTGCTTTTGAATCATCGAGTTTCAGCGAAGTGGAATTGTAGAAAAAAGGAACGGCTACCCATTAGTCTACGCTCAGTGGTAGTGGCTCTCTAGACCAGTAGTCGGCAACGTTTTTTGCACAGCGGACCGGTTTGAAACTGAATGATTTTTGTGGACCGACCTTTAAAAATCAAAAATGTTTTAGATGTAAAACACTTGTATTGATTCAGAACGGAAAACCTCGATCTTGTTTTACTCGGACTGCAGTGCTCCTCAACCTTTTATTTAGCGACCCACTTTGCAATCCGGCATAACCAAACTACCCCCTTCCAAAATTATGAGTCATTAAACACATGTAAATGCAGCTGCGCATCAAGTGAAGTGCAAAAAAAGGTCATTACGTCCGCGCAGGTGTCCAGATTTCGGCCCAAAATCAAGTAAAAAGCAAAAAAAAAAGGTCATCACGTCCGCAGATGTCCGAATTTCCGCCCAAAATCAAGTGAAGAGCAAAATAAGGACATCCGCTGAACACGTTAACAATGTCTAAGTCTGCAACAAAGGGGTTTCTAACAAATACTCTCGCGACCCCTAGAAAAATGCCCAGCCTGGCTACTTCTGTTTGGTTGAGAACCACTGGACTAAAGTGTTTAACTTTTTAAATCTCGCTGCAGCAGCAGCTTCGCTTTAGCATTTTACAGTTGTTTCTCAAACCGGATCCTGATCGACGTGATTCTCTCTTTTAACTAGCTTATTTTGCCTAGCACTATTTGATCTACACAAGATTTACGATAAAATGACAGCATAATCAAATGCTGGCTGTTAAATTAAAAGATTTGCCTTAGTAATTTGGTTAATTTTATGATGGTGAGTAAATTTGCCATACTGGGTCACCAAAATGGAGCTTTCAAGTACCAGCATATTTTTGAAACGTCCGAAAATTGCGTCTAACGTTATAAAAAATGGTTTAAATTCAAAGAATTTATTCTGTAAACGCAAACTGCTTTAGACCACGTTATGTAAGCTATGATAATAATATGTGGCGTCTTACCCTAGCACATAAACTATCAGAGCGCGACTAACCAAAGACCACAGGTTAACCGTAAGATTATTTGTTTTCCAGAGTTAAAAATGGCGAGGGTACTTAATCCCTTTTTTGTTTGGTGACGATTGCAGTTTTTACCTTACTTCTTATCTCATTCGCAACATTGTTTTGCAGGTGTGATTGCCCTCGCGTGAAGCATATTGGAGTGATGTCCCAAATTTGGTTGGTTGTGGCTGTGCTATGTTGGATAGCAGATCGCTTTCTTTGTCAAATGTTATATTTTCCAGT